>JAUZND010048478.1:0-19862 GCA_034780555.1 Coelogynopora nodosa | reverse complement strand
ACCGATACCCAAAAAACAGAATCCTGATTTAAAAGACTTAAGACCAATATCTTTACTTGATATCTGTTCAAAAATTTAAAAAAAAGTTATATACCACAAACTAAAAACTATCTTTATTAGCAATTATGGTCCTCACCAATACGGTTTTAGAGAAAAATCTTCAACAACATCCGCTTTATTCCATATACAAGATATGATATCAAAAAATCTGGATAACCTGGAAATTCAGGCCGTATCTATAATAGCTTTTGATTTAAGCAAAGTCTTTGATATGATACCGCATCAAAAACTTGTTTTATCCCTTTAAAAGACTAACATACCACGAGGAATTATCTCCCTTATTCAGGAATATCTGTGGGACAGAAAACAGTTGGTCCGTTTGAAAAATGTTGGAGACATCTCACTGGCTCCCGTTACATCAGGGGCTCCTCAAGGTGACTGCCTTTCTCCCATTCTCTTTTGTATTTTTGCGAGAGACTTGATACCACCATGTCATATTTTTACTTTAGTTAAATACGCTGATGATTCTACAGGTATTTTACCTCACCCGAAAAATTCAAATATCAAAGAAGTAATTTCTACATACATAAACAACTTTGAAAAGAATTGTGTAAAGCTAGGTTTCACGTTAAATAAGAACAAGACGCAAATATTAACTCTTTGGGAAAAATGATACACTGAACACAATTGAGATTATTCTTGGTCTTACTTTTAATCACAAATAGAACTGGTCTTCATACATACTGAGAAGCACAAAAACAATTGGAAGGAAAATATATTCTATCCGCGCTCTGAAACCTTGCCTAAAAACTGAGCAACTTTTACAAGTATACTATGCAACAATATGCAGTGTAATTGAATACGCATCTCCCGTAATGGTTGGAATCAACCACAAAGAAGCAAACCAACTTGAAAAAATAAAAATAAAGAATTCTAAAAACAATTTACTTTCCAAACACACCAGTTACAACTTCTAAAGATTCTCTAGATTATAGGCGCAAAAATCAAGTTAAAAAACTCTATCTAAAAGCATTCAAAGACAAAAGCAATCCAATAAATCATTTATTTCCTACACAATTACATAAAAATTCAGACAACCACCCTCAAATTCTTCAGCACGTTTTAAATCGTTCATACCCTACACTACTTACTTAATAACTAGTGACATATAAAACTTACAAAAATATAACATATTTTTACATCTTGTGCACACAACCTAATTATCGTGGTAACATTTTGTACATATGTATTAATTCTTATTGTTTCAACATTAATGTAAACGAATTACTACTGAACTAAATGTGTTTTTATACGTATGTATATATTACTATTATATATTTAATGTACTATTTAAAAAGTAAATTTTCAGTTGCACCATAGCTTCCCATTCCTGGTGCTTGTTATACAAATATACGCTTATTATTATTATTATTTATAAACTGCGCATGCAAACCAATGATTACAATTACGATCCTTTTTGACAATTATAATACAAATCTATTTATTTGTTTATATTGTCACTGTAATCATTGTGTTTATTGTGACTTTAGTATTAAATATTTGTAAAGCTGGTTGTTTTAAGATTAAACACATCATAACAAAATTGAATAATAAAACTGTGTTAACTATATTCACCTCTTGATTTTCCTGTGGTTGTGATGGTTCTAATTCCTTTGGTTTTGAATTATCACCATTCTAAGATATTAGATAATATTTGTATTAGTGTTTTATAGATTTTATTGTTTAACTGTAAAATGTATTAGTCGCTAATAATAATTATGTTCAGTGCTAAAGATTATAATTGTTACAATTTTAAAATGTCTCAATTTTTGAGTTTGTATTCATGAGAAAACAGAACAATTTTTGACATATTTTCCAATAAAACATGATATATTTCTTGAAACGTTATTGAAATAAATGTTAGCCCATATGTCATTTTAAGCTTTAGTTAAATTTATATTATACCACATGTTGAAATGCTGAGCATGCAAACATATGATTATAGTTATAATCATTTTTGACAATTATAAAACTAATCTATTTTTTTATATTCTGACCATCAAAATGATGCTATGTACAATCAACACGGTCTTGTGTATTTACACTTAATACGAATATGACAAACAAAAAGAGCATTATATAATAAAGTAATCAATTAAAAGTGATTTTAGTTATACCATTTTACTATATTAAAGTATTGGATAAACTATTAATACATTAATAAAAATGTGGTTCTCCCTCTGCAACATAATTATTATATAAAAAGAAAGCCTATGCTGCTGTAAAACTTTATTATTTACTAAAGTTTTAAAGCAACATATAAGGCTTTTTTATATAATAATACGCTATTTAAGTAATTTGTATTTATGTATAAAAAAGTAGTTAAATTATGTCTTTATTTGATTGGTGGTTTCAGATATGTTTTTAAAATTAGTTAAAAAGATAAAAATACTGAAACAATTGAAGAATATTAATATAATTAAAACATAATAGTCAATATGCAGTCGTTTCAAATATAATTCAGCTTCAGTTCACATATATGAAAAATGTATAGATCCACATATTAGGTAGAATTATATTCGAAACGTGTACCATATTTACTCATACTTAAGTATATTTATATAATAAATTGTTTCAAATCGCAAAAATATAGCGGACGAAGTGGTTCAAAAGAAAATCATAAAAAACGTACATATTCAGGAATATATAAAGATAATCAGGAATATGTAGAGATAATCAGGAATATGTAGAGATAATCAGATTTATAGATAGTTAATCAGCAATATGTACAGATAATCAGGAATATGTAGAGATTATCAGGAATATACCTGACAAATATACTATAGTAAAAGTATATAGTTGATGTGTAGCTAATAGTCGTTACGTAAGATCACTCAATATCACTCACTGATTTTAAAAGGATAAAAGGAATTCCTGGAAAATATTTAATTAATTACTTGTGTTCCTTTTCCAAGATACTATGGTATATGAAGAGATAATCAGATTTATGAAGAGATAATCAGGAATATGTCTAGATAATCAGGAATATGTCTAGATAATCAGGGATATGTCTAGATAATCAGGAATATGTCTAGATAATCAGGAATATGTCTAGATAATCAAGAATATGTTAGTTTTTTTAATTATTTTTGTTTTGACCCCATTCGTCAGCCATACAAAATGGTCGTTCTCACGTAAATAAACAGAAAAACTGTGTTAGTACACAGTATATTAATACTTATTAACAGTATTCGGCTATCGCATAGAGAATATAACAATAGAGAATTTACGGAATCAGGATTGTGTCTTCAAGAAGCAAACGCAGGAAATGGCACGCCTAGATCTAGTGACGTCAATCGATACAACATGTTTTTTTTTTTTTTATAGAGAGATAAGCGCGTTCGTCGTCAAAGTTATTAACATTTTAGTTTAGGTGTATCATATATACTTAGCATTTTACAGTATAATTATAATTTAAAATATATGCATACGGTAATCTTCATGTATATATATATCTACTTTCTTAAGTGGTATTTTATATTAATAAAAAATCATTTTAAAATAGTAAGGATTGTAGATGGAAGTCATAATAGATATTTTTTTCTCTATATGGGTTTATCATACATTTTAGTTTCACACAGAATAATTTTAGCAAGATGATGTTTACACAATTATATTCATACATGGGTATCTATTTTCAAAATTATTTTATGTGAAAGGGTAAAGGATATTTCGGCAAAGTTCAATTTCTTTAATGTGTCGGTATGTTATATATCTTAGTGTATTGTACAATAATATTAGATTTAATTTATTTCCTATACTACTCCAGAAAGAATAGAGAAAACTTTGAACTGTGGCTTTAAATAAATAAGATTTACACAGTCTAATTATTCGGTTGTATTTAGTGATCATTTTTTACCCTTCAATTTCATTTCTACAAATAAATCTTTCAGATACATGCGTCGTTTAAAGTGCCTAACAAACGTTATCTAAATAAATAAATAAATTTAAAAAACTCTATATTACCTCTTTATCTAAAAATTATTCTAAATCAAAAACGTTCAATATCGAGGATATACAATCAGCTGAAACAGAGATCACATACAGACAATCATGTTTTTTGAGCGTGATAGTAGAACGCTTTTTTCATTTATTTTTAAAATCTTTAATTATATGAATCTAATGTTCCTTACCATATCAGTGTAAACAAATATTTTGATCAAATAGGAAAAGGTCTCCTTTTTCAAACTTAGAATGTTTTTTGGCATTCATTTAATTTCTGCATTATTTTATTCGTAATATAAATATTTTAGGTACGATATACAAAATAACCCTTGCGTTTAAATTTCTGCTTCAGAAAATATTTACTTACTTATCTTTTACTTATTTACTTACTTATTTACTTACTTATCGAAAATCATCGATGTCGCTTAAATAGTTAATTTTGTTATATGTACACTTTTTCATTTTATATATCAGTTTGTATTTATAAAATAATGGTTATATTAATCGGAATATTTTCATATTTGTACTCACAAAAATTGTAGTAGCTACACTAACATATACATCGACGCCACAAAAAAATAAGCCACAGTTTAGGTCTAAAAGGTAGTTTCAGTATACTGGAAAACCTCCATATGTGCTCCATAATATATAGTCCTGTTATTTATATCTTTAATTTTAGTTTAATTAATTATAAGTGTATTGTCAGGTGCCGATCCAGAAATGTAATAGGGGGGGGGGGGCACGTGCCTCCTACCACCTCCCCTGTATCGCCCCTGATTGTTCCCAAATTTAAAGTGAAAAGTTGAGTTATTATCGGACAGTTAAAAAGAAATTGATATGTAATCATACTAATAACTACTATAATTGAGTTCAGCGCTGGCTAATAACATGTTGTATCGATTGTCGACTCATCCAAGACGGCTGACCATTTTTTTAATAGTCTTTTCATGTAAGGGTAATGGGCAGGGAAACGCCTACACAATTTGTCTAGTTCTCTTTTCTCTATTGGCTATTGATGAATGAGTCTAAAATATATGGTATACCTTGGCGAGGTATAGTGTCAACTAGGCAAACGCAATATATATAAGATAATATAATATAGAATACATATAAAAGGAAGTTTATTGATTTTAGTTATTTTATACGTGTCCTTTTCAGAAGATGCGTACAATTTTTAATTCGGATTTTTACTAACAATAAAAGCGTTAAGTTTTTTCAATTGTTTTACTTAGAATTCTGTGCATAGATAGTTACAGAAATAATTAGTTTGTTTATAGATTACAGCCCACTTACCGGAATCTCACTTATCGGAATCCCATTTAGCGATACCAATGTAATTAATTGAATTTCAAAATAGATTTTTACTCAGACCATACAAACGTATAAAAGTACATATACATACCACAGTTCATTAAATAGGTATTTATGCTCGCATAATCATACAGGTGTCTCATCCGTAACGATTCAAACAATTAACCCTGCAGTTGATATGCATTAGTTATATAAACATGCGCATGTTTGCTTTAATAGTTTCTGGGTCGAATAATATTGTATATCAGATGGTATATTCATTTCCACTATATTGTTAATGTGTAAAACTTTTTAGATATTTGTTTGTCCCAAAAATGATAGTTCTTTTAAGAGGTCACATCCCTTTCGTTAATTTTTTATCGAAACAATAAATTTTGTTTAAATGTTAATGTTTAAATGTTTAAATGTTTAAATATGTTGCATTTAGTTAGCCGCCTCTAGATAGGTATCTTACAAAACCATTTTTTTCTCTTTAAAGGTTAATGGTTGAAGTGTAGTGCGTGTCTAAAGTTGAATCTGTCACTTCCCTAATGGTTCATATCCTTAACGATATTTTCTAACCAAATTCATTTATTTATATTTTATTTTAGATAATGCCTCTAACTAGTGCTGAGAGGTCTCGACTGTACTGTGAAAGACATCTGAAGGAAGTAAGAATTAAGGAAGCGGAAAGAAAAGACTGACTTGGATACCAGAATATACAGTACAGTGGCGAGTAAAGGTTCTACTGTGAACGAAAAACAAACAAAAAAAGCTACGTGGCGGCACAAAAAATAGTAAATTTAGACAACAGAAAGAAAATTAGGCGAAGAATCAGTCGAGTATTGTTGCTAAAAAGAATCGAGAGATAGCAACGCTGTATAAGGAAAATATAGAACTTAAGAAAACAAAAGGATTCTGACAATACAAGGAGTAGCAAAATAAAATTGAAACAATAACATATAAATCGTCTAGCTAAATGAAATGAACAATGATAAAGTTACCACATTACCAAGAAAAAATAGCATTAGCTGTCAAAAAGCGCTTAATAATCAGCGAGGTTCTAATAAAACTGACTGCATCACAAAAAATATTCATCAAAAAGTATAGAATTATAGAATTAAAGTTTATTTCAACAAACTGAAACAAAATGTATCAGTTAAAAAAACAAAACAAGCATTGACTAAACGTCACCAGAGACAGATTCTATTCGAAAGACTTGTCAAACGATGTTTGCAAAGAGATTATAACAGCCGCTTATAGGCCGACAAGAAGGATATATTTCGTTTAACTAAAGGCATCAAAGTTCAGAAAAAAATACTAAAGGACATACACATATACAGAATATACATATACAGAATATACACATCAAATTCAAAGAAGAAAATTCAGCCACTAATATATCATTTTCGTCTTTTTGCAAAAAAATTTGCAAAAAAAAAAAGTTTCCCTTATAAGCAGAAAAACATTTCTATGCAAATATGATCAATATATGGCCCTCAAACTGGAGGCTTTTAAGGCAGCTGGGGTCAACATAGAGACTACCAAGTGTAATAGTGTTGAGCCTTGTAGCGACTTTGCGCATGGTTGCGAAAAGCGGAGGACAAATCCTAAGCAAATGTAACCTATTTTTCAAGGTCATCAATGCAAAAGTATCGAAGGTAGACAAAATGGATTTTAAAATAATTTAATTAATTAATAAAAACAAATATAAAGGATTTTAGAATGTCGATAAAAATGGTCAAAATACGTATACATTTAATTAATGCTGAAATATACAAATAAATGAATTATAACTAATTTTAAGTAACTATTACATTCTTTAAATTAAAACTGTTTGTTAATATTTGTTACTTGTTTTAATGCTGATCTTAAAAACTAGTTATTTATTCCTCCGGTTTTTCCTCCGGTTTTTTCCACTGGATTTAAGTCACAACATTTTCGCATGATTAATCTTCCCTGTGAAATGAAGCGTTCGAATCTTACATAGTTTGATTATGTGGGTAACTCTGTCATGTCACACACCCTTAACAAAATGAACTTTTGTAACTTTTATATCGCTTATAAGTGTAGGATTAACGATTTTTTTATTTCGAAGTATAAATTCATAAACATTAGTTGGCCTAAATGGCGATTAAATATCTACATACTTACTCCACTAAGTGTTTTATCTGTTTTAATAAATAAGTTAAACTTGTCTACAAAGGACATATGTCTCTTTTAATTCTTATGTGTTTGATGTTTATAAACATTATTATTTTTGTTTATTATTCCATAAACAGAGTCATATTATAACGATTGACACAATCACCCTATAAGAAGTATGTTGTAATCTTTGTAAAAGAATATATTTATTATCAAGTTATCATAACCTGATTATAAATGACGTATTATTTGAGTAAAATCATAATAGTCCCACACGTAACGTTACATAGCAAAAATTGTGATTTTCAAAATTACCCTTTATAAACCATGTAATACCATAATATCATAATTAGAAAGTTACCATAACATACTTATAAATGTTTACAATAGTATTACTATCGTAACAGTCATACACGTAAGTAACCTAGCGAACACATGTATGAATTAAAGACAATCTTATCCTCTAAAATAATCTAATCGATATTTATTAAACTAAATTGGCATTAGGAAGAGCAGCAACATGTATAATGCGTAGACTGTAGCTGTTTTACCGATTTCTGTCAGTATGCAATCTAAAGTAATACAACGATTCGTTGCCTAATTGACCGTAGGTAAAATACACGTAGTAGGCATTAATTACGTGAGTGAGGTGATTGACACAATCACCCATCAGTAGCCAGAGGGTTAACAAAAACCAAAAAAACTACGAACCGCCCCTGTCACATATCTAACGATTTTTGATTGCTGTATGTGTTATTGAAGTCTAAAAATGGAATACTTCAAAAATATTCGGCTGCCATATATGACAACCTATTGTATAATGACAGGATCAAATTAAGAATATAGTTGAGAGTTTCGTCAAACCGTTGATATTGTTTTAATTACAAGTTTTTTATATGAAGATTTTTTATATAAGTAGACATTAACATTTGAGGAATGTAATTATAACAACTGTTACAATGGTTTATTTTTTGGGTATATGCCTATTAATAATTATTTAATTGTGTTAACCGAAAAATAGCCTTACTCATAGTTTTTACAAATATTTGAGATTTGGACACATTTTCACTTAAAAATAACAAAATTGAGCTACAACTCATTGACTCAAAATAAATGTTTGATTTTGAAATTTAATTGTTTCATAAAAATTTACATATTTTTTATCTATATTTTGTCCTACGTATATATTATGCTCTACGATTATTTTCCATTATTATGCTCAATAATCAAACTGATATATTTTGTGTTGGCTAAAATAAAAGTGAGCTTTATGGTGTTTATTATGTTTATTGTGACTATATATTATATTTATAAACTGGTTGTTTTTATTTGTTAAGCTTAAACATTCTATAAAACAACTATTATAAAACTGTATTAACTATATTCACCTCTTGATTTTCCAGTGGTTCCAGCATTTTAAAATATTAGATAATATTTTTATTTTTTAATTATTTTATTGATTTTAATGTTTCAACTGTGAATTTTATCGATAGCTATTGTGTCATTCATGTAAATATTTAATTATATTCGTTATTGACGATTCCAGTATCTCTATAAAAATAACGGAAATTTTAATTAAAATTTAAGATTTTGGTTTGAACAATTATTCACATATTTTTTAATAATCTGTTGTGCAAATAGTTTGAAGATCATTGTGTTCAAAATGTTCTGGATAAAATATTCAATATGTATTATTTTAATATTTTATAATTTAATATTATATTAATTTTGTTAATATTAAATTTATTAACAAATTGTATTCTGGCAAAAGTGACATACCTGCAAATCTGACTTTTCTTTTGCGATATCTTCGGGTCCAATATCTCTCTAGATTTAGAAACAACGGAGTATTAAATTAAAAAGTAATAGTTCAATTATTTGATTGCGCTTAATATTTCTTATGTCGAACTATACATTGTATTATCATATGTTGTGTTACATTTATAACACGCTTCACAAATTATTAAATTAATTTACATAGATTAATACACATTTAATACAAAATTGAATTGAATCCCCACAAGGATACTGTAATATTCGTGACATCAATAATACTGTTATCATCTATTTTTCATTTAGCCATTTATAATGTAATTGAAAGATGAAAAAAAGTATTAGAATGTAGGCTCAATGAGTGTGAAAAGTTGCCTTTATGATATGTAATTGATTTGATCATTTTACAAAAAAACGGATAGGGTAAAAAAAGTTAAAGCTATAAATTGGACTCAAATATATTTTTTTATAATCTATTGTGGACAGTTTGAATCTAATTCAGCTCAAATTTTCTAGCCCAAGATAAATGTAACATAATTTTTCGCTTATTTTTTATAATTTATATTTTGTTTATATTTTGTTAATGCAATATACATATTTAACAAATTTATTATTAAATTGGCATTGAAGTGTTATATACTTGTAAATCTTACATACATTTTTTTCAGTTATATCCGATTTCAATATATCTCCATAAAAAACGATTAAATTAAAAAGTAAGATTTTAATTCTTTTATTCCCTAGAATTATTATGTCGAATTGTATTATCATATATTTATACTACATTGATACACGCATCAACTATTTATACATCAAATTACATAGTATGATACACATTGGATACAATTATCAAATTTTGCAAACCATGTGTAATAATAATTACATTTAAAGAATACTATATACTAATTAGAATATTTCTAATAATGTCTAATAGACGATAAATAAAGACAAGTAATGGTCACTGAAAGGAATGCAAAAGACCATTCCTAGTATGCAACTGATTTACATAAATATACATTTCAGAATTTTTAGTTAAAACAAACAATTAAACCATGAATGTACTAAATCGTTTCATCCTAGATTTGAATCAAGCTCATGTTAAAAGTGTTTTAAAATTAATTGATAAAATTATTTAGGCTTGTAACACAAACAAATACTCCGATGTAAATCGAACATAATAACTTCTGATAGGTTCTCCAACGTGTTTGCAACTATGATTTCCGATTTTTCATTAAAAGAATTATGGTATCGGATATCTTTCTTAAAATAATAAATGGGTAAAGTTCAAACTAACCTTTCTGTGTATCCGATAGGCATCCATCATACTGCTTATCATTAAGCATCCTATGACGGTTAAGAATATTACTTGCATTAATATATATCTACGTACATGTAGGCTAAAATGCTAGTTATTCAGCAAAGATAATTTTCCTATTAAAAACATATTCCATACATAGCAACGCCTTAACTTAATAATTTTAAATTTAAATTATTTCTAATTGATTAACCGCTTGACTTGTGAGTTGATCATAATACATTGATAGATAAATTGCTATTCTTTGAGTTAATTAGTTACATGTTAATAAATATTGTTTTAAAATAGCATAAATCGCATGATCGGTTTATTGAATAAATGCGTTATTTTTCAGTACGATCATATGGCGATTTCTATAATATTTAAAGGGATAATGTTTAGATTGTAAGGGAGTTCGAGGCCTTATTAGTAAAAATTAATCAAGTGGAAGATTGAATGACATTTTAGGTGATTACATCATTAATGACCGATGGCCGAAGGCCAGAGGTCATTAATTTATATTCACAGTAAATGTCATTCATTATTTCCATTAACGTATAATATAGATTTCCGGTACGTTTTTAATTAATCACCGGAAATTTTAAATTATGATCGATATAGTGAAAATTATCAATATTTAATAATATAAAATAATATTTCAATTGTAGTTGACATAGAGATCACATTTTATATCAATGGAATGCGCAATGGTTGAAATGTTTATTAATCCTTCAGTTAATTTAACTGATAACTTTGTGGGTGACTTTGATCCGAATGTTCTACCACTATTGTTTTTGGAAGACTTGCCTAATGATTTTGATCTATGCAATACAAATCAGTTGAAGGAAAGATTTAAAGCTTTATCTGATAAGGAGGTGGACGAATTGAAAAGAAAAAGTGTTCCTGAAAACACGAGGAAGAGGAATGCTTGGGCTTACCTTTTATTTCAGCAGTGGAAATCGGACAGGCTAGGGCAACCTAATGAACAATTTTTTCACTGTTTAATTGGAAAGTCTTTGGAGAATTGGTCAATGTTCAGAAGAATTAAATTATTGGCTCGGAAAATTTATTCTCGAGTGTCGTAAGGAAGATTCCACTCGCTATCCTCCAAATAGTCTAGTTTCCATAATTGGTGGACTTCAACAAGTTATAAACAGTTCATCCGTTTCTTCTGTTGATTTCTTCAAGAGCGAAAAGTTTAGTCACTTAAGAGGGTGTCTTGATTCATCGATGAAACAGTCGACAAGCGCAAAAGTCGGTATTGCGAAACGACAGTCTGAAATCATATCAGAAAAGGAAGAAGATATTCTGTGGGAAAAGTGTGAGTTAGGATGTGGAAATCCTAAGCAATTAATTCAAACAATTTTTTACTTAAACGGTATTAATTTTGCTATTCGTGGTGGTAGAGAACACGCCTGTCTGCGCTTATATACTCAGAAGCGGACACGAAAACCTATTCGGTAGGTTTAAATGATCGCAGACTAAACCCTAAAAAAAATTAATTACGAGAATTTAGAAAACTCTTCAAAATGTCATATTAAAATATTTTTAAGAATATCTGAAACGACTACCTGCTGGCACTAATCGATTTTACCTTCAAACAACAACAAAATGGCAAAATTCTAAGACATGGTTCACATCACGACCTCTTGGTCATAACACACTTACTGCATTGGTGAAAAATATGTGCTCTCGTTGCGGAATTACTGGCAGAAAGACTAACCATAATCTAACAGCATCATGCGCTACAAGACTTTTTGAAGCTGGAATAGACGAACAGATCATTATGGAGAACACAGGGCACCGTTCAGTTCTTGGGGTACGTTCATATAAGAGAACTTCTGACGTACTGATGCAGAATACCTCTATTGTTCTCAACAGAGAGGGAATTGAAACAGTTGCAAAATATGCACGTCCAGCATCAACTCAAGATTCACTCAAAATCAATTAACCTTCAACAATTGCACTGTCACGAATATCATTAAGTCGACTGAAAACAACGAAACAACATCTTAATCAGTATTAATTTTATTGATTTAAATGATGCTTTGGACTATGTCACGTTATGCGTTTTAATGAAAATTTTAATCGTTTTCTATAATAAAATTTGCGGGATGTATTTTTTCTATTTATGTACTTTTAAATTTAAAATATTAACCGGAAAATAACAGTAATCATACGTTAAATTTTGATATTACCTACAGGCGACGAAATGACTATACTGAAACACTAAGCGGGCACCAACTCACTGGAGCGACTGCCGTACACCTGAGGTGAGTTCTCGTTGTCTGTTGAGGTCATGGATCTGTCTCTTGATATTGATCTGCCCCTGCGCACAATGGGTCGCTTCTTTTGAGTCATCCAAGGACTTACTGAAGAGCTCGCAACTGGCCACTGAAATACGGGGCCTGAAAGATAGAATCGATAGTGATGATTCAAGACGGCTGTTTTTATCTACAAACATCGCAGCAAAATATATTAGAGATATGTCAAGTTGCACAATGATCGCATTATATTTTTCCCATAGAGTAACAAATAGATAAAGAAATAGTTAAAGAAATATATAGAGATTTGACTCTTACAATGTATATTGATCTGTTGCAGTTCAATACTATATTAACTTATTACCCGAAAGCTTTTGCAAAATAATGATTTAAAAACTGATAGCAGTAAAATAGTTAATGTAGTAAAACAGTTTTAGATATGCAGGCAATAAATTATATTTTATAGACAACTTACGCATGTTAAAATTGTATGAAAATATATATTAACTCCTAAAATTAATTTAATATGAAATATTTAACAATACTATTTTGTTGCCCATTTAAATGTAATTTATTAAAATAAAATGATTTTCCATTGACGAAAATTCATGACGCAATGTATATGAAATCAATAAGAGTCAAATCTCTACCTATATATTTCTTACTCAATTTTTACGATCTATATTTTGACAATGTAGGCTCCGGCAGATTCTGACCTAAATTTAATAGTATGATGCTTATTGTATGATTTTAAAGTTTGAAAATATATATAAAAATCTATATATTGCATGTGTTTTTAAAGGTTCGCTTCTATTATTGCGTTATAACATTAATTTGGTAAATAATATACAGCAAGATTGATTTAGTCATGAGATTTACATAATAGATTATAATAAACACTTGAAAAAACATGCAATGTAATTTTTTAAATCAATGTTATTAGATAGTTATTCGTCTTCTTAAAATTTCAAATATAATATTGTATTATAATATCTAAAGAGACTTCTATACATATGACCGACTGGGACTATAGTAATATGAAAGTTTCCCCATTAAAAAATCCTGGGTGCGCCTGGATAAGAGTCAAGTAACGAGTAAGATTTCTGTCTTCATATTATATTTATTCAAACTACATAATCATGTTATAATGACCCTCCAGACTTCAGCAAAAGTGATGCTTTACTGAAACTTCGTGTTTCCTTGCGCAGCATTTTATTGGATGACGCTGCTGTATAACCTTCAGTGTGATAGATTTCATTGGTTGACATATTTTGATGATTTACTGATAGGTACATTTCGTCATCTAAGATTTAAATATATAAATAATGTAATATAGATAATAATAATGTAATAATAATAAATCAAATAAATTAAAGTTTTTTTTACAGTTTCTTTGCCAAATATCAGCTGAAGGGATATAAAAAGCAGACAAAATTTAATTAAAACAGTAATGAAAAATAGGCTATTATAATTTTGAATTCAAGTGAATTGGCTTATAACTTTTGAAATTTAGAATCTAAAACAATCAACACATCCTGAATTAGATTTCGCCAACAATTTAAGCGCACAAGTGTGTCATTTTTTATTTTGTAGAACTCCTAGATTGTAAAACACACCTTCTTCACATTCCATAGAAGTATTTAAATTGTTTTATGTTTTGTTGTCTTTTCCATATTAGTCGCATTTTGTTACACATCGTGAAGTTTTTTACACTTTAAACAAAAACTTGTAATTTTACTTAAAAAAATAGTGATATACTTTTTACTGTTTTTTATAGTAAAACTACCTATATAGAAATAGTAACATTAATTTACTAGTAAAAACAGTAATTTTACTAGTTAAAACAATAGAAAATGTACCACTAGTTTTACTGGTAAAATTACCATGTTCAGCGATATTAAAAAAGTAGAATGTGTATCACTACTTTTTATAGTAAATTGACTCATGTTATTGTAAAATGACACCTAATAGTTAAGAAAAGGGTAAATAAATTGTTCATCGGTTTAAAAGTATTAAAAATATTTATTGTACATACTACACACCTTAAATATTGGTATACAAATAGTATTCAAATGAGGTGTATAAATTGTACTATATATACATCTTAATATAGTATGGATATATAATATATATATAGATATATATACAATAATATTGGGTATTCCACACAAGTATGTGAATATTAGGGTTATGTAGTAATGAAGACACTGATTACTATAAATAGCCTACAATTAATGTACAAAATAGATTTTAATAGTGTTTAAATATTACAAAGGTTAGCTAATTACGTGAAATAATATTGTTGTCATAAGGTGGTCCTAACACATAAAATCGTTAAGAAAATTATCAATATATAGACTACTATATATCACACAGAAAACATACTTATAAATACAGAGCAAGTTATAGTAGAAAATCACGCGTTCAGTGATGTGTTTTATCAATGTAATGTTTTGAATAGCACGTGTGGAATATATGCAATTAATTAAGTCAACTGTATAACTAAAATGTAGTATACTCAGCATTACATATAAGTCAATTTTTTATTGATTATTTTAAAATAAAAATGTACTGGTTGCAGTTGACTATTTACAGGATTCATACTCGTTTTGACTATTAAAATATAGACATATAATGGCTTATATTCGTACCCACAAAAGATATACGGCTAATATAAGCTATCTGATAGAATATCTATACTATTTAAGAGTAGATACAGAATGAATTAGTGATAAATCGGGAAACAAAATTCAAATGAAAAATAATTAAAGGGATAGTTTTTAGTTATAAGTATATATTATGCAGATTTATAAGGATAGCATTGCTTCTATACTTATACATAGCTGCATATATACTTATAACTAAAAACTATATATATATATATATAAACAACTGTTAAAATTAATTTTAAAAAAACTAAGAAAAATATACACAAAACGAAATTGACATTATCAGAACTCGAGGACTACGTGAATATTCACGTAGTCCTCGTCAGAACTAATACGGACCCTGTATTTATTCTAGTGATTTAATTAGATGCTTTGCTCGAAGACCAGTTGGCATCGACTTTCGGAGGAGTTCGTACTCTATGAGTTTCCAAAACTCATTTGAAGCAGATGGATATTATTATAGATAATTATGATATTATTATAATATATAGATTATTATTATATTATTATAGATAGTATTGGAAACAGTACTAGTTCACCAAATAAGAACTGGGAAAACACCGATTGTGAGAGCTATCTGCACAACATCGGAAAGGAACCAAGCCCCATATGCCAGGAATGTGGTGAAGCCGTGGAGGATGTTCGCCATCTCTTCCTTGACTGCCCTGCCTGGACGATTCCACGGAGATCAATCTTCGGGTTGGACAATAGCCCTGAAATGTTACAAGACGAACAGAAGGTCATCCGATTTCTGAGGCAAATTGGGCGCTTGTAGCGACCGGCCTGGGGCCGGAACCCTGGGCCCTAGAATAAAGAAGAAGCAGATGGATAGCAAGTGTTCATCATCCATATGAACATGAATTAAAACTCAATGGCTTCGCAAAATGGCATGGCCCCCAAAATTAACATTCTCACCTCTACAACTAGTGAAAAGGTGCCTTTACAGGCCACAGCGTTCTTGCCAACCCCCAAAAAAAAGCATTGCGCCTGTCTGCCTCGAAACTGCATCCTGCATTTCCGCTTTTTTCGAAAAGAGGTTCACCAGCAGTGCCTTGGGAACCAGGAACATTCCAATCTTTATAAGCAGGCGTGATTCATCCGCATCCGCATCGACATCGTGTTCAACGCGATCCAACTGTACAAGAAAGGGCGGTATAGGACATAGATATAAGGGGGAGGAATGAGCTCAAAGCGACACAAAGTGGATATAAATGAGGGTTAGAGGTGGGGCAAATGTAAGGGATTTTAGTGATTTTTAACAATGATAATAATATGGGAAAAGTAAACATTTTATTATAAAAATAGAAGAAAATAAGTGTTACTGTAATCAATATAATTTTTAATCGGGATAAATGTGAATAATACATATTAAATTTTAACATCTTTTTTAAATTAGAAACAAGTAATTTATCTGTATTTTAGTTCATCAACCAAGTCCGTTAAAATACGGATTAAACAGCGTCTTGGATTGCTAGTATTATCACAAACTGTATGATTGGATAACGCATAAAGATTATACTAACGATGCCATTTGAAAACACGTGCACACTTAGTCTTACCGCTTTACTTCTGGACTGTATTGCCAACCCCAACTTGGTGTGGTTCTCGCGGAGAAAGTTTGCCAGAGACACCTCTTTTTTCCATATACTGTATGTACTTAAACTCCTACCTTATTCCAGCTTCAGTCCATAGAGATGGATAGTTCAACAGAACATCTGCCAAAGGTGGCATCTTGTTAACGATCCACGCACTACGTGTCCCAAAAGTTAGCGCGTCTTGGCTAAAAAGACGTCCTCGCGTGGCTCTTGTTTTTGAAGCTCCTTCTTCATGCATGACAGGTGCGCTACGTGACTTTCCGTGTCCTCGCCATCTTCACTTTGCTCTGTAACATCAGGTGTCACACTTTTCCTGAAATTCATTGAATAGTATTATGTTTCTATGAATAAGCCAAATATTAGGTTTATTATTCAAGCGTATATTTTATTATGATAATATTTTATCACATTCAAATTACCATGACATTTACATTCAAACATATATTCAAATATTACATTGATCTAGGTATAAATTATAGAGTATTAACTAATCAATAACAACACAAACATTGCTTACAACATTACTACAATTAACAATTGTCGAGACATCATAATATACTGTACATCAAGAAAAACTGATTCTTGAAAGGTTGTTAAAGAAAAGTTGAACAGCAGAACGATTGAAGCCAATTACAAGGTTTAAACTAGTCGCTTCACGTTTTCTTAGAGATAAGTCATTGTGTCAGTTCATAAAACCGTAATAACAATCAATACCTGCCAATTTGGTATTTTTGTTGAAGTCATGTTTGATGTTATTCTTTTCAGCATATTCATAAACCATGCGACGTAATTTAACACGTGTCATGCCATAACAAATCTTAATTAGAAGCATTACATGTTTATGAATTTATTTTTCTTGTGCTCTATTAAAGATTGCATCTCTGCCAGAAATTTTTTTTTCATTAATAATGTCTGCTTTTAAGTAGTTCTGTAAAGTTGTTTTTGGAATTCCATACAGCCTTGCCGCCGTTCTTTGTGTTAGATTCCCATTGCGAATGTTTCAACTTAGGCTGAGTTCAAAGAGTCTCTATTTCATTCACCATCCTGGTCGATATTGCCCCATTTATCCATATTTTTAAAATACTATATAAATAATTGATTGGTACTCAAAATTGTTTATAATTTTTAAAATACATTGTGTTACTTTATTAAAAGTGTTATTAATTGTTTTATTATACAGTATGTATAAAAACAGTATATAATAAACTAAAAGTCAAAATAATTACCTTTCCTCTTATAACAATTGAATTTCTTGTAAATCACGGTAAAGTTTGAAAATTGCGCCAGACAAATATCTTAATAAATAACATATTTAAACACATATATGGTTATTCCATAATTTGAGTCTATTCAGACAGATAACTTACGTCTACATACGCCACAATCGTTATGGTCGGTTTTGCCGCATGGTCGGTATTAGCGGCTGCCTATCTAATAGTTATACAGTAGTTTACATATGTATGGTATGCACACTTTGTATCATAGTGTACGAAGTTTAAATCTTGTCTTTTGTAATTAATGATTCATTCATTTATCCAATATCTAGGATTAAGTATATGATAAACCATGGATATTATTATAATAAATAGTGAGATTTCAGGCATAAATTATTTAATTCACAACGCCGAAAGCGGAGTTTTTTAAATCATGTACAAGTGAAATCGATAATGTATTATAATATATCCATGGTTTATTTTATGACAATTTTTGAAATGTTCGTTTTGATTGAAAGTTCACTTAATTTATCACATTTAAAAGGACCATCCACTAGATGATAGTACTATGATATAAATACAACCACCGTATTTGATATAAATAATATTATATTTATTATAACCACAAGATATCTCAAACATAATTAATTTTAAATGATATCAATCGATTTAAATTATTATATTTAAACTGAATTTAAAATCCCCAACTTTTATAACAATATAATTTAGTTTGAATTGATTTCATAATATTGAGCTCTGTATTTCCTAATAAACATATCATGTTTTTGACAAACCACGTACTTGAATATCTATTTATATTATTGTTGATACAAGAGATTAGGGGTGACTGGAAGATAGGACTCGAAAAATATGAGAAAACATTACCAGGTATTATTAATTATTTATATTTATAAATAATATGTTAATGTTATAGTGCTTACTAGCGATTATTAAAGCTCATATTTAAGAATAATATAAATACTTATTATATTAATTGCTTAATTATTATTATTAATTAATTACTTATTATATTATATTTATTTATTTCTAACTCTATTTTAAACACCAATAAACTCTACTTATTTAGACTAATTAGTTTTTTTTAAATATTTTAGTTTATAATATTTATTCTTATAACCCATACTACGTAGTCTAAATTGCCTTTCCGGGATTCATTTGGAGAAGATAAATACTTTCAGGGTGGTATCCTTAACCTTTCCGGGATTTATTTGGAAAATCATAGGGATCATATAAACAGATAAACATAGATAACTATAATATCAAAAATAAACATAACATAATAAATGAGTTTATGATTTACAATAAGGTATTTCAGTTGTTGACATTCGTTACATTACACCTGCTTAAAAATTGAAGTTGCAAGTCATATTTGATCCCTGACGTTCGCGTATAATATTGTTTATGTGACGACGGAAGTTTGAATTGTCTAGAACAGCTGAACATTTGGCGACTAAGACATCTGATGTTTTCTTATAACAGCGCACACCTGTTGGACTGCGATGACCTGTGCGCTCCATTATCAATTGTTCGTCTACTTCTGACTCATACAATCTTGTCGCGCATGTTGTCGCTATGATTTGTTTTTCTACCGC
>JAUZND010048467.1:1776-19863 GCA_034780555.1 Coelogynopora nodosa | reverse complement strand
TACCCCCCCCCCCCCCCCCCTATTATTAGCAACCATTCGTTTGATAACCGAGGACTCTATAACCGTAACATTGCACCCACTGTTACTCAATATACCTGTAAGTCAGAAAAGGAAAGACTCTTAGATTATTCTAATATAGCCCCAAAATAGAAAAAAAGGCCCATAGGACACTCGATAGACATGGTCCATACCGAAAACTCTTAAAGTTCGAAACAACGCTATCGGGATCTCCCCTTCGCCGAATATGCTTCTGTAGTATATTTGAAAGATTTTACTTATTGTGGTTATCAAAATTACTGAAAACGTATAATTAAAGTAATATTTTTATTTATGTTATTCAGTTGTTCAATCTCTTAATGGTCTTCGTATTGATTTATTTATTCTATATATCCTGCGACTTTGCAGTTTTTCAAGAAACATAATGCCATTCTTGCAACTATTTTGGATATACTTCATGATATTGAACTGTTTTCATAACGAAATACAAGATAAGAATAAATATATCGCTTTTTCCTATAATTAACCACTACAATAAAGATCGAATTAACCTGAAATAAAATAATAGTTATGCTGTGAAAAAGTTAATTTGACTGAGACTGGTTATTTATTAATTTATTCATAAATAAATTAAAAAAACAATGAATACAATTAATTTTGATTATCTATTTTAAGTCTTAACCCAAAACTGTCTAAGCAATATTCAAAAGTGTTTATGTGACTTAACTACTTGTATTCTGAGACATAAGGTAAACTAATAATAGTACCTACTATATGACAGAAGTATATTCCAATAATCGCACAATTTTGAAATAATTCAATAAT
Organism: Coelogynopora nodosa; assembly: GCA_034780555.1. NCBI lineage: Eukaryota > Metazoa > Platyhelminthes > Proseriata > Coelogynoporidae > Coelogynopora > Coelogynopora nodosa. Next base: position 19,041 of record JAUZND010048467.1, on the reverse strand, counting down.
AATTAATAAATCAACTACTGTCTGTTATAGACTAACTATAAATCTATTTGTATCTTTTATTTGTACCACTCAAACCTGTTCTCTGTATCAACCAGCCAATTCAAGGAGTGTCAGACGAAGTTGAACACGCTTAAACGGGCCCAACAAACCGACAGAAAGAAACATGCTCAATTGTTGGAGGAAGCTCGGCGCAGAGAAGAGGCGGTAGCCATGGATACTGAAATGCTCAAGGTGACCAATACAGACAGATTCTGTCATGATACCAGGATGGTTCTTTTTAATTAATAATACCACGGGTGTATTTTGGTAATATAGTTATTAGTCTTATGCTTCATTTTGTTGATTAATCCCTTCGCGCCTAGCTTTAAAGTTTTAAACATAAAAAAAACTATTATGATACATGCTATTTGTATTTCTTTAACTTTCTGAAACGATATAGAATAACTAGAATAAAATTCAATTATAAACAACGGTTTTTTAATCTGTATTTAATTTTTAACGTTGAAATTTGAAAACTTCACGAATAGTACAGGAATTTTACCCATTTTATAAATTACCAACAGTAATCCATTTAGAGTTGAATAAACCCATATTATTGCATTTAATTGTTTAGTGTCTTTTGGTAATACAACTAGAAATTATAATTTTTTTTAATTTAATAGTTAGCAACAAAATTCCCTGAATAGAATGTCTACACGCAAGACAGACGAAAACATATTTCAAGGTGTTAGATATAGCAAATACTCGGCGCTAGTAACGATAAAGTATTGTTAATACTAATTTTATCCTGAGTGTCAATGAATTATATTAACTGTTGATTGAAAATATTACGTTTGCACAATACTATAATATAAATTTAGCTAATTTAAGAATACCATAGGTTTTTCATTTGAGTTAAAATTTTACAAATGTATATAAAATAATAAAACATGAATTTCTGATAAGTTTCACGTGAAAATATTTATAACTAAAATTTGTAGCCTTTTTGCTACATTAAATAATATAATAGGGATACTTGCACACTATAAACCAATATAAACGCACTTGTGCATACAATTAAGAAATATCCGCATTTCCCCAGTGTCTACTCGCCCAGCATTGGCAAACAAATGAAACACAAACAACTTTGTCTATCTGTTTATCTACCAACTTCTCCTGCCTCCTATTAAGTAACCTATTGGAAAATATTCTTTAATAAAATATCTTTAAATAAATCTTCTTATTTTGTTTTGTATTAAATTTGCTTTAATGTATGTATTTTGTTTGAATATTTATCTCCTGCTTGTAAAGTATACCGCCAGAATGTAATTATTGAAAACAACAGAAGTTTACGAATGATTTTGTGATTTTAGGTTTTTATCTAGTGGATATATTTTAAGTTAATGTATCTAAATATAATTAAATTTTTGAGGCCATTTACAACATTTTAATTGAAAAAATGATGTAGGAACCTCATGTTATATTGTTTCGATAATGTTTAACTGTCGGATTTTAACTACTATCATATCTCACCTGTCCATTGTACCTCATGTACTGTCGTATCTCACGTAACGTCATGAGTACTGTCGTACAATCCTCAGAACCAGAATGTCCCTAGTATCTATTGTATTATACGGGAATGACCTATGCTTCAATTAGCAGTGGTTACACCTCGCTGTTATTTTCTTTTATGTTATTATATAATTACTTTATTAGTTATAGATTTAGGTTTTATCATCATCATCTCACAATCCTCCTAAACCAACATTTAATAGAAAATATTTATCCGTTAAATGATTTTTCTGTTTTTGTATTTATCGATACTCTATTTTCAATATGTAAAAGATTACAAATATTTTATCGAGGACTTTTTACTTGAAACAAATATTTTATTGGTTATTTACATAATGATATTTAATATATGATTGATCTCCAGGCGGCGATGGAGGAGCGAGAAAGCAGAATCAAGGAGCTAGAATACGCACTCAAGGAGAGTGTCAAGATCACCGGAGACCGTGAGATCTACTTCTCAAGCAGGGAGGATCTCTATCGGCAGATGGAGCAACAGGTAAGATGCTTCATGGATAGTTGATATAGTTAGGGTAGATTGGCCGTCTGTATTTATCACTTATGTAACAAAAGAACCTTTAATATAGACACAATTGGCATTTTGTCTATCACAAATAGCTTTTTTGTGTATGTTAATTATTCTAAATGTACAATATTATAATCATTACGTTAATTAAAAAATAAAATTTAATTTATTTCATATATGTTTTTTATTACATTTAAAATAAACTGCTTTTTAAAATGTCGTACGTATCGTTTTGGTAGATATATACCATTAAAAACTGTTTTTAATACTAACTAGAAGCAGTCTGAGGGTTAAATTACCTGTCTGTGTTTGATCGTTTAATAGTTAAAATCAATTATATTTTCATAGAATATATATTGGGAGTCTGATAACGTAGTATATTCACTAATTTTTACCGCTTATATTAAAAAGTACGTTAGCTGCTTTTAGATTCAAACTTTCATGGATCACTTGTCATACAGCCATGTATAATTTCTGCTAAATATTTTTGGTAATATATTATAATATTAACACATAATAAAAATATTTTTCTATTTGCTCTACACTTATTTAACGTTAATTGTATCTATGATAAAAGAAGACGGCCTATCTATTCAAACTGTATAGTTGCATGAATATCTATGTTATGCTTTAGTTACTGCTTAACTGAGACTAAGATTGCGCGGGTGGGCTAAATCAGATCACTCAGAGCCATGGTTCATTCAGACTGCGGGGAAGTGTCGTTTTCACTCAATTGACTATTTACTCATAATTATTTACTCGTATGCTCTATATTTCAGCTCTGGTAAGGTATCGATATAATACCGTTTTTAACTAGATGTGACCAAGTTATAATACATCGACTGGTCAATACGTCTATTCTCTGGCTTTCTTCCATCTCATTATTTCCCGTCTCATGGTATTATTATATACTATAATATATGTGTGTGTGTGTATCTCTCTTGCTTACTTGATGTCCCCTTGAAAGATACTCGACCAGCGGCAATCTCTGGAGCAGCTTCAGCGTGAACGCAACTCACTGAGCGCTCAAGTGTCCAACTATCAGGAGGAAATTAGAGACAAGGACAACCAACTCAAGACACTGGAAGATGAATGTGTAATGCCTTTTTCTCTTGCGTCAATGTTTACGTGGTTGTCATATTGTGCTTTTTTCTACAAGCCCTGTCTTTGATGTTGTCATCACCGTGTTTAAATTAACCATTATTGTCGTATAATCATCTCGTCATATGTATATGTTCCCTTTCATGTGTTATTGTAGATTTCAGGTTGTGTGTTTTCATATTGTCGTCTTAGATCCTACTTCATCCATTCTCACAAGACATCTAGCTGATTTATGGCCATCATCATCATTCAATAAGTTTGTTGTCAATTTATTCTTTGTTTTGTTTTTATTTTGTTTAATATTGTTATTTATTTGAATGTGTGTAAATCTACTAACAAGATTCGCAGACTATACATTTGAAACTAGTAGATAGTGTTAGGATATTTAGTTAAATGTTTTCATTTAATTTTGTCTTACTACCTCCAATTTCAACTAAGTACTATAATAGAGTATAGAATAATGTAAACATTTTCTATCTATATAACTTTACGACTAACTTTATAATAAAAATTTCTTTAATTTTTTACATTTATCTACTTATTATATCTAGTAACTTTTAATTCAATTAAATCTGACTATTAACATTTTATTTTTCTAATCTATAACTATTTTTTAAATAATTATGTTGCTTATCTTTATTTATTTATCATTATATAATGAAAAAATGATAATATAATTTTAATCATATTATTTAAGATTTTACGAAAAAATCCATGTAAAGTTTTACTTCTGTAATTTCCATTTAAAACTATGGGCCTAACATACATTTTACGGTTTTACTAGTTGTCTATTATAACTAAATTATTAAAATATTAATATATATTTTTTAATTATTTTTATAACAATAAAGAATAATTTTTAAGTTCAGGAAATGTAATCTTTTCTTAAAGAAAATAATTTCTTTAGTACACGATTTGATCAATAATGTTTCTAATTAAGTCATTATTATTTTGAATTAAATAAGCACTATTTTCTATTAAATCAAATATATGCTTCTTGTACTTAATATTGTTGTCGCCTCCATTCACAATCGATTCTAATCGGCTTTCAGTTTCAAAACTATATCCCTGAGATGGAAAAACTGCGCAAATCAGGCCAAGAGTCTAATCTCCGTATTGGCAGCCTTCTCAAGATAATTCAAGGCAAAGAAAATCAACTTACAGAACAGGACAGACTCAGTGTAAGTGATTACTCTTAACTCCGAATTTCACTTCAACTGGCAACGTTTCTTATATACTCGTCACAACAGTATGTAACGAATCGGATGAAATGTATAAGCTATAAAATTCGTGTTACTTTCTGGATCTACTTTAAAGTTAATGACTGCAGTTTTTGCGAGGAATGTTTTCTGTCATTTCTAAAACAAAATATCGCGTTTTATCGAACCGTTAAGTCTGAGTTTGTGTATAATTTGTAATATATAATTATGATCCACGCGCATAAATTGTATTCTTTTTATTGATCTCTGTTCAAAACTGCCAACTGAGCAGTCAATCAAAGTCATTCGATTTGTTGAACAGTCAAAGTATAGTGTAAAATAATTTTATTTTTTAAAATTTAATATGGAAGGGGCCGGGGTAAAATTTTGTTTTGTGATGCGATTCTTGCACTGTGAAATCCACATCCAGTTGCAGGGAATCACTCTGGTGCCGGACTTCATGAGCGGGTTTCAGCAGTCACCGCGTCAACAGCCCTTTGGCTTCTCCAACTTCTTCCCAGTTGTGAACGCACCGGCAGATGTTGGCAGACTGAGCCAAGCTCTTCAGGAGAAAGAATACCTGGTGGGTACTACTCTGCTGTTGTGTCTTGTTGATATGAAAGCTGTGGCAACAGTAGTAGGTTGACTGTGGACTTGAAAATAGAAATCATCTGTAAGGTTTGAAAATTTTGAAAGTTTTGAATTTATAAACTATTGCCCGTCTTGAATGGTTTCAATGTTAAATGTTTAAATATTAAATATTTTAAAATGTTGAACAGTGATTAATAAATAACCAGAGAAAAAAACTAAATAATTAACAACAGTAATTGTAAATATTATTAGTTTATTACACGTTTTATATTGTGAACACTATTAAAGGTTCTTATTTTGGAAAGATTTCAATTTTGATAACTCTATCCTATTGTATAAGATTGATTCATATAGTTTTTGCTCAGGATATATTTTTCATTGCGTTTATTCAATTTATTAGATTCTTGAAATATTTTCAATATTATAATTATATAAAAAAAATTATAATATACTTTTAAATCTTCCATGTATGCCATGAAAAGGCTTTGCATTTGGTAGAGGTAAAAAAACTACGAATTTTGCAGTAATAACATGAAGTGAACAAACATTATGTAGGATATTTTGTGAATATTAATAATAAACAATTACGGACATCTTCATAAAGGTCCGAAAATAGTTAATAATAAATATTAATAAAAATTAGTGTGAAATTTTCTTTTAATTATAGTTTATTTAATAATTGAAAAATTATAATTATTATAATTATTTGTAGTAATTCCGTATTATGTTATGGACGAAGTGAAACGCCACATTTCATATAACAGTAATTGAGCTTTGTGTTATCTGTTGGTTAGCTTCAACAACAAATGGAAGAACTCTCTCGACTACGCTATCAGAACTGTGAGATCGAAAATCGAGTCAAAGCTGTGCAGCGTGAATTGGATGAACGAAATCAGCGGTTGGCATATTTCGATTCAAACCAGGTAATTTGCTGGTTTGATTTGTGACCTAATTTTACATGTATTAACTAACGGTATATTAAGATTTTGTTTCGATTATTTGAATAGATAATTAACTTACGTAATACACACATTTTGTTAATATTATTTGCTTTCAATGATTATATTTTTAAATCTATAAGTAATAAGAATGTACTAAAAATGAAGTTGTCTGTTTGATTTTGCAAGAGTATTGAAGGATTCATATTTTTTTCTTTGATTTTTAATGTTCGCAGCACCATGGTATTATAAATAATATTTCCTAATGTTCTTATCCCGCCTAAGATTTGATTAAGTATCTTGTTTTGTTACAGTTTTCCAATGCGACCACAGAACTGGCAAATCTGCGCCAGAACAGTCAGGAGATGTCCAACCAAATTGCTCACTTGCGTCGTCTCTTGGAGGAGAAGGATGAGAAACTTCATCAGTTGGAAGAGAGTGTGAGTTTTTCTTCTTTGCTTTATAATCACTGTATGTTGTGGTGTGTTCATTACGTCGCACGATATGTATATGTGTAGCTGAACCTCTGTGTCTATATCCACTCGGCCATACTCAGTTTAATTAATAGTTCAATAAACATAATGGGGCGTGTATTTAATACTACGATATGAACGTTCGTATCTATCTTGAGTTGTGAAAATCCCCCATATTATAATTACAACCCTTTATTTATAATTATTCAATTATATATAATGATATAAAATAAAATAAAGTTTATACGATATTTCAGCATTAAGCTTATTATAATAATTATTATAAAACGTTAGTTTAGTGAAGGTCTATTCTTAACTATTTGAAAAATCTTTAATATTTTGGAATGTCGTTTATATTTCAAATGTAATACCAGGCATCATATAATGCCGAAAATTTCCTGAATTCAGGAAATTTGTAGCTGATTTATATCATCCCTGAGATCAGCACAAAATAATGTGCAATAAAATTAAGACACCATAGGGGGTGGGGGAACACATTTCCATGAAAGCAGGTGAAGTTGTTTATTAAAATTAATTATTGAACTCATTTTATTTGATGTTTCTTTCTATTTTATAGCAGAACAATGAGACATTTATGACACATTAAAGTATCATATTTTCACATCAGAAAAATTCTCGATTCTCTTTTTGTTATTTAATATTATAACTGCAGCTGTTAATATTGAATATAATTTTTAATATTCTTCTGGATGATATGGTGAAAGGTTCCTACAGTAGTTCCAATGTGTGTGCCTGCTTGCAAATAATTATGAGGGGTATCTTTTGTGTCGTTTGTTCTTTAAGGATTCAGAGTATCACATGAATTTCTGTACATTTTTTATGAGGCGCTATGATGCCTGAATACATGCAGGGCCTTGTGTCAAGTGTTCGTTTCCTAACATTTTACGTACCGCGCATGCTGGGCTATATGAAATGCATAGTGATTTATTGGTAGCCTATGGTTGTGAATTCAGCATCAGAGGTCTTATCCTCCTCCATCCGCTCTTCGTCCTGCATGTTATCTTGCCTTATACATGTGGGACATCCTTTTCTCCAGAACTCCCGAGAGCTGAACCCTTCAGTATCTTGTTACTGAAAGGTGGACATAAAAATGACAGACACTCAAATCCCCCATTGGCTTTTTTTCAAGAATGTTTAGGGTTAATAATTAAATAAATAATATCGATACTGTTAATATTTGTTAGTTTTCTATGTATAATTAGTTAAGTAAGAATTTCATTTATAGCTATTTATGTGAAGGTCTTGGAAAAACCTTTCAAATTTAGTTTCGTCATATATTATCTACGAACCATGTGACACAAAACATAACTTATATAGGTTTTATCGTACCGAATGAACGGTCTACTGGTGAAAAATAACAACATTCCTATTTAAGCGTACTATATAGGTATCTATTTAGTGCGCCACTTGACGTTGTCTATAGTGTACAATACGTTTTCTGCTGTGAAAAATATTGAAATTTGAGTTCGGGAAGCACTCACTCACTGAAGGTGTTAGTTGTTCCCATGACAACCATCACCCTCGAATTTTGTGTTCGGTTTTGTCAGAAATATAGGTCAGTTAAACAGTTAAACTTCGAATCTACGACTACTAAACGACTCTATAATAGTATAGTATAGTTGATACAAAGTCACGATAGTAACACAAATACTCTACATCATCTCTGTAATAAATATCATTTAAAACATAGTTTACTAATTTACAACCGTTTTTTTAGTTACAAATATATTGTATCTTATAATGCTGATAACTTTAGAAAGGTGGAACATAGAACACTTTACGTAAAATAACTAAAATGATGAATATTAAATGATAAAAACAAAAATATATTAAAATTATGTACCTTTATTAACAATAGTCCTATATAATATATTGTATATAAATGGTCAAATTTTAATATATATTATATAAAAATTATTAATATTTCTGTTTATTATATTCGTGTTCAATAATTTACAGTAAAATTATTATACAATCAATTTCTTTGGTTCTTTTTTAAAATATATTTATTATATTTAATTGATTTATAGTATTTGAATTTCCCGATATAAATTATTTTTTTAAATTTTAATAGTGACTATCTTAACATTTTGTTTAATAATCTACAGCAAAATTTATTTATTGACATACAATATTCTAATTAGGAATGTGTTTATTTCTATTTATAGTCGTTCATCGATTTGTAACTAATGGTAATGTCTTTATTTCCAGTCAATCAAGGTGGAACTGGAGAGGCTGAAACGGGAGTTGCACAACACAATTACAGACCGCGATACCCATGTGAGTGTGAGGTCGCTTTCTGAGATCATTTCTCTCGTTGTGTGTCATTGATTCCTTTATATTGTCACAATGTTCGATTGTACTAAATCTGACAAGCTTTAACAAGTCGGTTAAAGTTATAGTAGGTCGGGTCGGTTAAAACCATGTCGTTTGGCCAGCCACAGAAGATACCGAAACTATTTCATATTTTTTTGTTTACTTCATATTATCTAGTTCAGTATAAGAATTCAATATCTTTGGTTAAAACACTAACCCTAAGATGGAACCAAATGACTGCATTTTCTAGAGCTTATACATTCACATACTAATATACCTACTCGCATGAGAACTATATAGTCCATTTATAGACAGACTGTAACCCTAACACGAAAATCAACCCTTGCTTCGTTCCCAGATTTCGATTACCAAAAGCGACTTGGAACGGTTGACCAAGGAGAAACTCGATATGAACAACAATTTAATGCAAGTACAGATGGAACTTCGTGAGAGAAGCGATCGATTACGACACTTTGAGCTTGAACAGGTGACGTCATTATCGATTGGCTGTTCTTACAAATGGGTTAACAGACACTCATCAATATTCGTCATCTTAGAATACGAGATTAAATGTGCTGGATAAAGCACGGTACACACCAAAAGTAACTCAACGGTTACATTGCTCCGTTACCACACAGGGGCACCGGAACAGTTACGTTGCCTATTCTTGGTGTGAGCAAGCAAGCATTTGGGACGGAGCAGTTTTGTTGCCTAGGTGTGACGAGATAAGAGTAACAGAAAGAACAGTTGAGTTCTCTTTGGTGTGTACCGAGCTCAGGCGAATTGAAGCGTCAATTAAAAAAAAATTATAACTGCTAAAATAACTTAGACCATATATATATGAATCTAAAAAAGTACTTATTTTTATTCTATTTTGATAAGTTTAAGTAACTGCCCTTTATGATTAAGGTCCCATTTGTCATAAATATGCACAATCTCAATAAATAATTGTTTGAATCTTGACTTTCGCATTAGTATTTTTAATGGTACAAATATTCAGACATTTGTAATTATTGATAAATTCAGCAGTGTCCAAAGTTGTTAAAAGTTGTTAAATTGTTGTCTATTTCTATGTGATGTAACCACGAAAGCTATTTCATGTAAAAAGCCATACCTAATTGTTTTAAATATTTCTTTGTTGTTATTATTTATTTCTCAACCAATTTTTATTTATTTTAGCTTTCTGATTTATAACTACTATTCGCGTTGTGATTCTATTACTTTATTTTATAAATGGTCTTTGTGAAATATTAATTAGCGATGACGTTTTTTTCATAATTTTATTGAGTTTAAATTAAAAAATTATGTATATAAAACAATGATTATTGTATATAAATGTTACTATGTGTTACATCACATCATTAGATAGTCTATAAACGCCGTGGTATCGCTATATAGATAATCCCTAAATGCCGTGGCATCACTATATAGATAATCCCTAAATGCAGTGACATCACTATATAGATAATTTATAAATGCCGTACAGGAGACGAAATTTGTTTAATATAATATTTATGTAATGATTTTTTTAAATAATTTTTTTAATATTATTAATAATTATTATAAAAAATAAAACTGTTATTTAAGTTATTCAATCTGTTATTTGTGACTTAATACAGTGACATCACTGCATTATTACTTATATAGCGTGTATAGCACATGTTACGTGACCTGAATTTCAATTCACTGGAATTTAAGGTGTTGTTTAAACTTATTTAAATTAAATGCATTGCTAAATTGACTGACTTCCGCGTGTTTTTATTTTTCCTTTTCACATGGTTGTATCTTTCAGTCTCGTTCAGGAATGGAAGTCGAATCTCTTCAGAAGAAGTATCAAGCAGTTTTGGGTCAACTCACCGATAAAAACGACCGACTTCAGCTGATAGAGCGCGAATGTGTGAGTTAATGACACTGTTTTATCTTTTTAATTCAATTGCTGACTTAATTTTTACACTAATTGCATTAGGCTATAACTCTTTTAATGTGCGTGGCTTACCCCATATTTAAAAATTACTCTTTTAATTTTTTTATAATATCAGAAAAAATTATCAGAATTTAATATAATTTACTGTTATTAAATATTCTATACACATCATGTTCTACTTTAGTTCTAAATATGTTGAATTCTAACCAGAATGTTTTGAATGTGCTCTCATGTTAGAATAATTTAGCAATAATATTTATCATATGTACAACGTTTCCATACTTCCAATATTTTGATCTGCACCATTACACAGTGATATCTGCCAGTGTGTAGTTTTCTCAATATGATAATGTGCAACTCCAACTTTCAGTATCAAGTCCAGCAGGAAGAAATCAAGCGACTCCGGGTAGAAAATGAGGAGATCAATCATCGGATAACTTTCATGCAGAAAGCGATCAATGATCGTGATCTGAAGATCGATTCGTTGGAGAAAGAACAGGTATGTCGAATTTGTTATTGCTGAAAAAATTCAATTTTCTTCACTGTATTTCTATGTCATTTATGTTATTCGACCTTATCATATCAGTGAAGCCCATTGTTTGAAGCTTGTTAAGCTGGGAAGTTGTTTCATTGCCTTCATCGCTTTCATAATAAAGCTTATTTTTTCATTTTGTTCATTATAATTTTTACAGGGTTCGTATACAGACCCTCGAAAACACTCTTATTTAAATTTAACCTTTTGAGAGTACTTAAAAATTCTAGAAAATATAAGTTTTATAGCACAAAAAAATTTTCATATATAAATTCCTCGAAAAGCATGAAACGTTTTCTCTACGGCGCTTTTACAAATCCACAATTATCATGGTATTTATATCATTCAATATTAGCTTAATTAAAATTAATACTTTATAACCAACTTTTGCTTAATAGATTTGGCACTATCATACCTTCGAAAATCCTCTCTCTTTTTAATGGGTTGGTTATTTATTATTATTTATAAAGACACATGTAAAGGATTTTATTTCAAATTTTAAAAAATTATACTTAACTATACTCATAGAGATGTTTATTTATATAGAACACTTCAATTCGTGTCACGTATCTACCTCACTATATAATTGTCCATTTCATAAGTAATTAGCTTAAAAAGCTTTCACATTTTATTTTTATTAATTTAAATCTTTTTTATAATTCTTGCATTTCACAGATACTAGATGTTAACAATGTTAACAAGTTAACCCTTTAAAACCGCCTGTTTTTTAAAACTGCTGAACTCTATAATTAATGATAACACAGACGACTCCGAAATTGTGTTTAGTGTTTAGATAGTTATATACATCTTTCAGATTTCATTATGCTAGAGTAACCGGCCTACTTCAGCTGTCCTAGTGTTGTATCAGCTGAGGCATGCATAATATTGTGTGGTCGTGTTTTCCGTCTCTAGTTTCGTCTGACGGATGAAGTGACTGCGGCGCGTAAGCAGTTCCACACGAGCGACTCTGAACTGAAGACGATTCGGGACGAGCTGGCTTTTAGAGAGGACAGAATTCGTCAGATGCAGTTGACTCATGTGAGTGTTGGAAGATCTATGGCGCTGAGGGTATAATATATCAATTTGTGGTATTGTTTTCAAATAATACCGATAGTAAAAATTATGTCAAAAATGTATAAATAAAATAAGAACGATGTAAAATCGTATTATCTTAATTTGGGTTTATGCAGCAGAATATAAAAATAATGACAGTATTGGGAAAACAAATAGTACAAAATACAACTAGGTTCGATAAAGTATTTGTACAAACAGAAATTCAACAGGTGCTACATAGTGCAACAGGCCTTGAACATGATCACGTAACATCGATTCGTATGTTGTGCTTGTGGAACATTCTAAACTGAAGCCAAATACAAAAATCATCAACTAATGTACAAAAACATCTAATAAATTAACCACAATAAATTAATTAATAAATAATAAATTAATAACAGTTTCTGTTATGAAGCGTGGCTTATGATCCTCAGCGGAATATTTATTTATTTTTAATTATATTAATTATTTATTTCAATAATTTATCAAAACATTATTATTATCATCTCCAAATATTTTTATACGATATTATACAATTAGAGCAACATGTCTGTAATTGTTAGGCTAAAGAGAAAGAAAAATATATATTAAAAAAACATATCCAGTTGACAATTTAATCGCTTGACATATTTTTACCATGTCACCGGTGCTTCTTTCAAATCGTTATTTTATAATGAATGTGAAGTAAAATAATCGATACCAAAGAAGCCTAGAAAAACTAAAGACATTTTATCTTTTATTAACAGCAGAATTGTCATGCGTAAAAATTGTCGAGAGGGAATATTTTTACACATTTTTAATCTGCTGTTGTATTTTACAAATAAATCTAACCAATTTTAACCCATGAAAGTTTTCAACACTTTGAAAGAAATGTCAATTACGTCATCATTGTCTAAGAACACTAATTTTATCTATTTTTTATGTTAATATTCTTTTGACAATATAATACTATGATGCTTTGTTTTTGTGCGATGTTTTATTTATATTGATATGTAGTAGATCAACGTATCAATTAAATATTGCAGTGGGCTTATTTACATTCTTTTAAAATATGTTTTATAATGAAATTCACTAAATAATGGTAACATATTCAATAAAAAGATTAAATTGACTGCAAAGATTATTTTTATTTAAATTTAGTCTCACATATAACTTTTTTGAGTAGCTGTGCCGTCATAAAATTGTAACCTTGGTTATATATTCGCCAAAATGATATAATATTATTTCTAAATTAATATTAACAAAAATATTATGATAATATTCGCAATGCATCTCGAAATAGCAAAGACAATATTGCAAAACATTTGTTTTCTTCGGACTTGAAGACTAAATATAATGACGTCACTGCTACCAACTGAGGAGATCATTGTTTCTAATATGCTGAAAATATTTGTAATCCATATTTATACCATGTTTGAAAATTTCAGCCTAATTGTGTGTAGTCTTTTTGCTCTAGTAGAGTTGATAAAACAAAATAGATATTATTTTTACCGCTTTTAATTAATAAATGTTATGTAATTGTTTAATAAAAACTGGTAATTGATACTGTTACTAATGTAATAGTCCATTTGTCAACCAATTTCAAACTATTTTTTGCGGATTAGTGATATTTTTTTTATCTTATAGATAAATAACATTTTCAAAATATTGTCTTTACTTTTAAAAAAGATTTATTCAAATTTCTTTATTTTGGACTTATTTCAAAATATTTGAAAGATATAAATATTCAGTCAAACAGAAAACTCAAAATATTTTAATAACTTCAGTCTAAAACATAAACATTTCTTGAGTAAGTGTTTCATTATAACGTCACGCTAAAATAAAAAATAAAAAAATTCACAGAACGATGCATACAATATATAATATTTAACAATAACTAATCGATGAATTATGTCAATAAGTCAAACCGGATGATTTATTATATTATACATATAACTGAAATTTTACACAGCCATACATATAACAATTTTTTTTAATAACAACAGCACGAAAGGAACATCTGTGAAACGGCGATTTCGTAATTAAGTGATCCCATGACTGTATCTGCCAGTTGATGTAGCATCGTTATCGCTTCAGCCGACCTTTATAGGGTGTTCGATACGATCGAGAGAGTGAGACTGCTGGGAACTGAAAGAGAAGGCTAATCGGCCGTCAATGTGCTTCACATTTTATTCTTTTATTTAGACTCATTTTTGTCACGCAATTTATAGAAAGATTATCATTTAGCTATATAGTGAAAGTCCCGTATTGGTCTATTGATTTAATTTGTTTCTTTTCTAAAAAAAAATGTTTTCCTTATAAACAATACCACCAATAAATCACCTATCATTTAGAATTCGATGAGAAATGCACATATCGGTTATTTTATGCTTAATGTTGGTTAATAATGGTTCAGTGGTATAGCCATTAATCTTTGTTCAGATACATTTTTAATATAAAACACTTGAAACAAAAACTGTCTTATAGTATATAAGTAAATAAAATTGATTGGAACCATCAATCAGGCAAAATCAGCTCACCAGATAGAAAGAAAAGAAATAAATCAGAAATAATAAAATATAAATCAAAAGAAAGGGTAACTAGCAGGCACACAGCCTGTATATATCACATCTTATTAAATTAATATTATTGGAGTATATGGTTTTCTGTTTTAAATTAAATGCATAACATATAATTAAATTAATAATAACACATTATATGAAGTGGTTATGAATTTATAATAAGTATAAAAAAGGCATAGTAATTATTAATATGATATTAGTATTGTGATAAATGGACACTATAGGCACGATTTTGGTTTAAGAAAAATGGGTAAGAACCATGTGTAGGCTATGTTATTCAAATATTTAAAAAATAAAAATATACGAAATTTTATATAAATAAATAATAGAAAATTTATATTTAAAACAGCGTTCTTCTCAGCGCCATAGTTACTATAAGGCTACTCATACTCCCCAATTTCCCACGATTGATTCGCACTCAAATCGCCACTGACTGCACACACACGTTATGTCAACAGTTTCCGCACCCAAATGCCAATTTATGTAGATTATCACTGTACAAGTGGTTGTTTGACTATATATATAACAGACATGGTATCGCCATGGTATATAATCCCCTATATATAACGTAATCGGTTAGGTATTATACTATACCGGGCAAGTTAGGCCTCCCATTGTGCACGAAGCAACTTACCAAAATGCACTTCTTGGTCGTTTGTAAATCAGGGTCGTTGTCGTCATCAACCAGCCGCTTTTATTCCTTTGAATTTCAGGAATGTCGACTTCATCAGAAGAGTATAAATTACTGAAATCGTTTTTGCCTCAGTTTTCCACTCGGTGAGAAATCAAGTTTGACTGTTCATGTTTTCTTCAGCAAAACGTTTTAACACGTAAGACATTATGATAGTTTATTATACAATATATATTTTTCATTAATTATATTTTGTATATAACATTATATTGAATACTGGACAACAATTTTACTGCCTTCGAAATTTTCGAACTGTGACACTTTAATGGTACACCATTAAAAGAGTCACAGTTCAAAAATTTACTATAATATAATATAAATTTCATAATTTACTATGGTATATAAAATATACTATAATAGTATACCTATATGATCTTCCATTCGCAGTATACACTTATCAATTGAATGTTCTTCATAATAATAATTAATATATTTATTGCCATAAATAATCAATTTCCAGTATGAATTAAACAATCATCATTGATAGACAGAATATTAGCAACAGTATATATATTCAACTTCATTTAAATTAATCACAATGTAATTAATGATGGTATCATAAACCACAAACATATAATGGGTTCCTATCAAAATTGGATAATTATAGTTATATATATATATGTATATATACTCGTTTTGCATATAACTGCACCCATCAGTTAGCATAAATCCATTTTACAATACATTAATATTATTTTAATTAGCATTTTTTCAAAAAATAATTTCGTATATCAGATATATATATATACTTAATTTTAATACCCACGGGCATTTCGTATCATATTCTATTTCGCTTATTGTCTTATATTAATTTAAGAATAATATTATTAATTGTAAAATCGAAAATTATATTATTTACTATTTTTTAAAATAAAAAACAGTAAATTTACAAAACGGTTATATATGCATATTGGTATTTACAAAATTGATGACGAATAAAAAATGATTTATTATTTTATTTGTTATTATTGTTTAACGTAAATATATATATATATACACTGCAGGTAAATATTTGATTGATTTAAATCCACTTTTTTATTGAAAATATGATTGTGCCATTTTATTCATTAATAACACCGTGCACCACGGTCAAATTTGCGAAAGGCATATTATGCAAAATAGTTGTATTCGAATTATTATTATAGAATGGGTTATTGCATTATACTGATTATCAATAAAAAAAAGTTTAATTATAATGAATTGTATATTATATACATATACTGTATATTATAATATAACACAGAAAGGGGTATTTTTATAGCAATTAATGGATTTTATAACACTAAAGCCGATAAAACCATATAATATGTAATATACGAAATTTTACTCTAATACCTTCTTTTGTATATAATATACTATATAATAATCCTAATTAGTCGGTATGAATTATATAATTAAGAATTGTTATATCACTAACTAATTCTCTCTATATTAAAGGTAAATCAATTAATTTTAATAATATAATTAATTAATATAGTAGCCTACATAATCATTGTGAAATTTTAAAACAATTGAAAATATACCAATCCATTTAATTAATAATTACAATAATAAACATATTTTAAGGAAAGAACGTTTTTATAAATAATTTTTATAGTTTTTATGTTCTAATTAATTTAATTAAATAATATAGCAATTAAATAAACATAAAATTTAAAGATGACACACTAATAAAGGGAATAGCATTTTACTATAAGCTTTTATATATAGTTCAATATATAGTTCAATATATAGTTCAATATATAGTTCAATATATAGTTCAATATATAGTTCAATATATAGTTCAATATA
>JAUZND010048456.1:0-19864 GCA_034780555.1 Coelogynopora nodosa | reverse complement strand
GTGTAGAAACACTCCTTCCCTACTACTTATGAGTTGTATTTTATCTTTTAGTACGTTTTTTAAATTAATTTATATCACCATACTCCAAAATTTGTTGTATAAAAGACATACTGTATATTTCCTATTCATTATTTTGTTTAATGCGTAGGACTTACAAAATAAATTTTCTCTATACAACATTAGAAAAAATACTTTTCAATTATGATTGCAATTTGTGATAAAGCATGAATAATTTGTAGAATACATACTTATAAATTTAAATAAATGAATGAAGAACCGATTTACAATTCGTAAAAAATATATGTTTTACTTTTTAATATATTTTGTCACATTATGTTTAATATAATATATGAACCAATTTTCAATAAAAAATGTATATACATTATATATAAAATATTATTATATAAAATTAAAATATATTATTAATATTATATATAAAATATATCATTATACATTAAGTGTTTTATTTGTTGAAATGGTTAAAATCTTTGTGTGATAAATTCTTATTTATTGATAATTTAAAAACACCATAATATTTTTAGATACCATTTCACTGTTTATATTATTTCCCAAGGCTGTATACAGTTTTTTCAACATAGACGGCTTCAAACTGTTGTCAGAGGAGGTTTTTTAATGGCCATTAGCGATGGAATTATTTCAGCTTTTTGAAACTATCATGGAATGTTATAAGTTATCATGATGAGCAGAATATCCCAAAAAATAGACTATCAAGTTCTCGTCAAGTTCTCGTCAAGTTCTCGTCATTTTTTTCTGAATTCAAACATTTATTTTCAAATCTGAAATAATTTAAATGTTATTTACATCGTCCAGCTAAAAACATACTAATTTGATATAAATAATAAATATAATTCGTTTTTAGATGTGAGTATATAATCATATAATCAGGTTTTTTCTGCATCGGTTATAAAAGTATATATTCTCTCTTATTTCAAAAATAATTTAATAGCTTTTTAAAATATACCTACTATTGCTTTTACACTACAAATTTGTCAAAATTAGTATTATTTACTTACGAATCAAAATCTTATCTTGTTATCTAAAAAATAAAAGATTGTATATAATATAATTATAATCGTTATCAATAGGTATATGTTTTACAATAGTCATTGGCAAACATTTGTGATCTTGATATTTTAGTCTCATTCGTAACCATAAAATATGTCGCAAAGTTTATGATCTCTTTTGTTTAATTTTACAATAAAATAATAATACAACGTTTAAATTAGATACCTATTTGTTTTACCTTTAAACTAGTTTGCAACAGTTAATTTTTAAAACTATATCTTTTAAAATAATTATTTATTTATTTATTTTTAGTTGAACTTTATTAAAATATTAATAATTGCACTAAAATAAATTCTGTTTTTTTATCATAAATTGATTTGCTTTAAATAATGACGACCTCTAATCAATCGTAAATCTTGAACTTTTTAACGAGAAGAGTTAACAAAAGAATAGATATTAATTAATAATATTAACACAGTATTAACGGATAATAAAAAGAGTCTGTATTGTAGATAGTCAAGCGTTTGAATAGAAAACAAAACTTAAATATGGCATTGAAAAACATTGAAATATGCATTCAATATTTTCACAAACAAGAACATACTTTACTGTCTTGCCCTATATAGAGCAAATATCATCAAAGTCGCATTTAGAAACGATATCTTTAAATGTGTCATTTATGAAGTCCTCGAAAAATTGGATTGCATTTTACCCGGTATTACAAAGTACTCTGACGGCAACTACACAAAAAAAGATTATATTGTTAGTGGCTAAAGTCAAGTCGTACTGACAATTGATGAAGTGGCCTCAACTTTAAGTTAATATTTCTAACACTATAGCTGTCTGTTGTCAACCGATGTGCAATATAGCTGCAATATAGAAGAACTGTTACTACACTTTATAATCACCATATTTTACATACTATAAAATAGTTCAATAATAATTCGCACTAACATTCATATTGTCATACCGATTGTGGAAAGTGCTCTGTACAAAGGGGCATATCAACAGAACAAAAATAATCTATTACTAAGTTACTTCTTAAAAAAACAATAATAATAATATCTTCATTTAATTGATTTACTGTAAATTAGCTATATATCCGTTTGGATATTTTTTAATTTCAACCTATTATTGAGGTATCACTTAAATGTATTTGCTCAGATATTGAATTTCGTATAATATGTATTATAATAGTGTTCTTGATATTGTATATTTCTATATCATTTACGCATTTTAAAATACATTGTTTCCGTGCTATTTAATGTCAAAATTAGTTTGAATTTTTTTTTTAACATAATTTTTATTATAAATAGACTTATGCGCAAATTATTATCATATAAAAAATTTCTCAGTGTAATTCATCTTTAGAATTTATGTGAATTTTATATGCTGTATATGTTTGTAACCTTATATATTTCAAATAATTCATTTTTTAAATTGAATACTATTTTATAGAAATCAAATTAATGACTTTTTCTCATTTTCAACTAGATTGTTTGATTGATGCTATATTTTTAAAAAATCGTAAATACTTATTTCGAGTTCTCTTTGTAATAATGCCTCTAATTACATTTGTATCCCTTGAAACTTGTTTTTTTATGGTTATTAATAATTTTTAACTATTATGCGACTATGTAAGAACTTAATAAAATATATTATTTTAATCAATATATCAACAGCTTTTTATTGTCAAATAAAATATGTTCAACTGTTTTCATATATTATTTTGTAATTTCTTTTTTATTCAAGATAAATTAGTATATATCAAACCGTTTAATTTTGAAACTGACTGTTTTAAAAACATTATGAATTGCTTTAAATATTTGTTTCATTTTTAACAACTATATTTAACACTAAATAAATTGTTGTCGAAAAGACCATTCTTCTTTTATATTTAAATCGGCAGAAGTAATTGTAAATATATTGTTTAGTAACTAAAATAAATATATTTTAAGAAATGGTGATTCTTGAATTAGAACATCGATGATTTTATTTTAATGGACAAAAAACTATTCCATTTTTCAGTTAGTTAAATATTTATTATATTAGTCTTATACTACTCACTCCAGTAATATACTATTTAAACCAGTAAATTTTATAATTTAGTTTGCAGTTTACAATAAAAAACATTATTCCGTGTTTTAATATTGAGAAATAACAACGAAATAGATACGAAATATTTATAAATTAAAATTAAATTATTTAAATTACAAACAATTCACGATATTTGTATCGTAATTAGCGTAAATCTTTTATTATTTTAATCTTTTAAATAATTTTATAAGCGTAAATCGATTTTTATCAATTTCATATAAAAAAAATTGTTACTGAATTGATAATTACAAAAAACTTTAAGGGATATAAAAAATATTATTCCGTGTGTGTAAATTATTTGACATGCTATCGGAGAACATATATTTGCATCATAGAAGAACAACTTGTTTTTAAATATCATCAAATATTTTTACTAAATACTTAATTAATAACTTTTTTATAAATGAATAATAACATTTTATAATGAGAAGAATTAAAAATGTTTTTTTAAATTTTTGTGTGCAACTCAGTTAGAAGTTTTCCAAAATAATATTCTGTTTTTAGCCTATTGTTCGTCTGACGGAAGCCAATATTATTCAGAGTTAATTATTTTTCACAATTAAACCGTACATTTCTGAAAAGATCAGAAAGCCAGGATTATAACACAAAAGAAATGTACAAAATTAACAATCTGAGAGGTCTGAGACATTAAAAACACAAATTAGGGCGTTTCAAAAAAATTTACCCAGATGTATGATAATGATCGATTGGACAGCATGAAAAATCTCCACCTATACAAAATTTAAAAGATTATTAGATACAATGTATACAGTTTGTGTATCAGTTAACATCCATATCAAGAGTCGTATATGCTTCTTTTTAAACCAATTGTTCCTACTTTAGCCCTTAATTCACTAAAAAATACTAAAATGGGCGCCACGTACCTATAGTATTGTGCCTTCCCTATTGAGATGTCCCAAATTCGCACCTGTATATTGTACAGTGTATCTGTTAAACTGTTTAATTTTGTAGATGGATACATTTGAAGTAATTTGATAAATTGTCTTTAATCAATTTTAAAAACTAAATTTCTATCGTTTGTTATATATTTGCATTAAAATATTCTCTAATATTTTGAATATATATTGCATGTATCTGCATGGAAACCAATAAGATTATTTATCTCATGAAAATGTTACAATTCAACAAGAATTACTCGACTCACATACGATTTCTTTTCCATAAAACATCAAAATAACTGATACAAATATTTTACTGAAGGATATGTCACGTGCTTCATGGTTTCTTTCCACGCGACTTTATATTATATATATTTACATTTATAAAACTATCTCAAAACACAATAATATAAATAAAATGTGGCTTTCATTTTTATTTGAAATATATAGATTTTATATCTCGGCATAGACCTTTATCCTATTATTTTATCCAAACACGTTTGCCAAAATAAATTTAGTTTAAACATAAATTCTATTATTTATCCATAATATCATATCTAATTTATTGTTCTCATTTAGCATATCTAAACCTATGATTTTAGTAACCCTTACCTACTAGACAATCGCTTACATTTTTAAATTTATATTTTCAAAAATTAAAAAGGACATCATTTTGTTTTTAATTTATATTGTACGCAACCAAACAACACCGTACATATACGATAGTAAAATTTCTTCAACGATTTTGACAGTGAATAATAATTAATACAAGAACAATTTAAGGTTCATTATTAGCTTCAGTGGTTGAACTAGTTATTTGTTTTAAATATACAATTGTTTAAAATTGTTCATGTAAAAAATGAAAATATATTGTATTCTGCAGTTTTTATTATAATATGGTGCTTGACACTATAATATACTATATGGTCATATTTTTCATGTTGACCATTTTATGGTTACTGAATAACAAAACTAAATATATAACGAAATACAAGCTGAAACACTTGTCTCATTGTAAATAAAAGATATATTTCATTTGAGTATTGCTAATTAATTGTGTATTAACGTGCTACAAACCATAAACTATATACAAGCAGAGCAATAAAATGCTGACCTATTTTAAATATGCAGTTTCATGAATAGAAAACGTAATTTCCAAGCAATTATGTATTTATGATCACCGCTTTGGTGATTATGTGTTTTTGTAATAGATATTTTTAAATCTCTATTAATACGAGTTGAACATCATTTTAGAGTTATTTTAATGTTTTTGAAGAATTTTAATGATATTAATGAATCCTGTTTTGTTAGACTCAATTCCTTTATCAAATATATAATTTCAGATTATAATAGTGAAAATTTCTAATTTTAAATCTGATGAAAATATTAATTGAATAAATGCAATAGGCATACTTTGATTTGCCAGGAGCTTAGACAAAATATTTCATGGGGGATTCGGAATTTATTAATCGTGTCTAACTAAATAGGTATGAACATGTTGGTATTATTGTAATATACATTATACAATTTGAATGCACATTGATCGAATTCAATCATATGCATTATGTTTCCAAAACATACATAGAAATATTGCTAAATACATATTTTTAAATATCGTATTTTTTATCTAACGAGGGGGGCTTGTTCAAATCTACCGAACCCCTTTGGCCATAATGCCCCTGTAAGCGTTGTTTCGGCTATGCCCCAGTATTTATCTAGTATTAATCTAGTATTAATCTGTAGTATTGATCTAGTATTGATCTAGTATTGATGTAGTATTGATCTAGTATTGATCTAGTATTGATCTAGTATTGATCTAGTATTAATCTGTAGTATTGATCTAGTTTGATCTAGTATGGATCTAGTTTTGATCTAGTATTGATCTAGTATTTATCTAGTATTGATCTAGTATTGTAAGTCTTATTTAATAATTGTATCGTTCCAAACATTCAGTAATAATTGTATTGTATTTTGATTATTAGGAATATGTGATGAACTGTTATAGTACAACATTGATTGCATAAACAGGTATTGATTGCCATTGAATATTCTTCACTATACTGTTAACTGTTATATTTATAAAATACAATAAAATGTTCCTTTACAATTTAAATAAAATTTATTTACAGTTTCTATTATTATAGGTTACTTTAACTATTCTTATGCCTCTATTATTATCCAAATCCAAATTTAAATGATTCATATATAATAGTATAAAAAAATCATTTTTACTATATATTTATTATAGAGTTAGAGGAAATCTTAACGCTACTATTGTTTAGTCAAATGTTTGTTTAATATTTGAGTACACTTATTTGAAATTCACATACTTCTTACTGATTACTGAAAAGATTAAATGAGAAAAAAATTCTTCCTAAATAATAAATATGTGTATGACAGATATATAAAGTTCAAGAAACAATGGGTTAGTTTGTGCAGGTATAGTTAAAAATTGTTGAAAATGTATTTGTTTATATAAAAATATGTTGTAAACCTTTAAATTTTATGAAAATTATCAAATTGATAATATTCAATATTGCCTCCCTCCACTTCCCTCAGCCCTCATTCTTTATCATGTGTATACTTGATCATATGTATACCGTACAGATACAATTCTTTCCATTGCTATAATACATTTCAATTAGTAAGAGTTGTACCATGCACGGTGTAAATTATAAAACAGAATGTTATCTATTTTAAATCAGCTTAGTTGATTAATAATCATTATCAATATAAAATAACAATTGAACAATATAATCGGTTATAGGCGGTGAATATCAGAATAGTAGGTCAGTCTATTACTATAATATCATTGCCTTCATTGCTTAGTAAATGTATAGTTAGATGTTTCACACCTATATACTGTGTAAAGTGGTAATAAAATATATTTCAAATCTAGAGATAGCGATAAACATAAAATTATAGCTTCACCAGCGGAAAAGATCTAAGAAAAGTGGTACTACACTGCTATGCGATACATTAATATAGTCTCAGTGCATACAACATTCATAGCAGAGAAGCCATTAATACGAAAAGAGAAGAGATTTCGTGGAATATAATGATTGCATCAATTGCAGCAAAGGTGGAGTCCTTACTTTTGTTCAAAACGACCCCGTATAGACAGCAAAACATAAAGCATAAGAAAATATCAGATTTGTCCAGTGTCAGTGCAGTATATCGTACAACCTGAATAATATTGCAGCCGCCTCACTTTCTCTATCGCTCATCTACCAACCGTTAGCGAGTCTACCAACACTCTAGAACTACGCCCAATTCGATTGCTGATTGGATTTAATCGCGTCTTTACGATCCATTGCGGCTTCATAATATCGTCCGGTATTCGCCTCCTGGCATTATTACTCTTAATCCTTATTTTACTCCACTTTACCGACATTTTACTCAATAATAACCAACTAACCGTCCTGTTTTTCCGAAGTCAAGAAAGGGATACCGATTTGGGGAAACCGTCGACATTTTTTATATTACAACATAGTACACTACACTAATTACTCACTGATTAGCTCGATGCAAACAGATTAGTTTCTTGAGATCTGCAAAACTTTTTTTTTCTGACAAAAAAACTGAAATCAAGGCAAGAAAGCAAAAATACTAAATTATATTATTCCACAATTTTTCAAGTGTATTGCAATGATAAATCAGTTAAAGGTTACCATTCATTGTATTTTCACCAGTTTCCTGCTCGTTTTATTGATCCGTATGACAGATGGGGAAAAAGTGTCTGGTGGTAAGTTTCTTGATTTATTTGTATAGCTTGTTGAAATTGAAACTTTTGACGGATCAATATTTGTCCACGACTGTCTATAATAATAATATCTTGCTAGTTATATTTTGTTTACTGAAAGTTGTCGACCAGACATAGCGCGGTATAGAAAATATGTAAGGCATATATTATATAAATAAATGTAAGGAAGTTGTGCATAAAATATATTTACAAAAATTTCGTCGCAGAATATTGACTTGGTTTGCACGGAGCAACTTGAAATTCTTTCTATGGTTTATTACCGCTTTTTTTAGTTTGAAGTGTTATCTATAGCTATCTATATCTATATATGTGTGCGTAAGACTTTCAACTTATAGTATAACGGTATTTAAATATTATATTAATTGTATAATGTTTAGGCGATATTCATTCATTATTGTTTTGATATGGTCCCTATATAAGCCTATATAATCTCTGTACGTAAACTATTTAAAATATTTCATTATAAGACGTTAGTTTTATACAATGTATTAAGATGTATTTACGCAAAATTTGAATGATAGCCTAATTATTGTATTGTATTATATTATATTATATTATATTATGCTGATTTATGGATGTAATCTAAAAGTGATTCTATATATATATAGTTATAATACATATATATAAAAATTAACGTGAACAAGTTAAAATTATACTGTTACGATAAAATTCATAAGTTTTATAATAGTTTCATATGGTAAGCAATAGTTAGTTAGTTTCCATTACTTTTGGATCAAGCAAATTTAGCCTGCAGCCTGTCATATCTAATGTGTAATATTTAATACATCAAACATAATGTTTTAATGTTTGTATTTAGATATATTGACTTTTAAATTTTTTTAACAGAACAAATAAATATAACGCGGCCGTATTCTGGGAATCCAAAAAAATATAACTTATTTATTACTTTATAAGAGTTTTATTAGAACTTCTTCTAGCCAATAATTAATGGAGTTAAAACTGACTCACACTGACTTTTTTCTATACTTAAGATTAAATTTTCCATTTCACATTGAGAAGTACTATATAAACAATACGAGAGATGTAATTATAATATATTTTTTTATTCCTTTTAAGTTGGGAGTTTGGTGAAGTTTATTTTTATACTATATATAACAGAATGTTTATTTGTATAGGGCCTACTGTATATCAAAATATCATCATCAGTATAGTTGAACTATGTCGAATATTTTCACGAATTGTTTCCACTATAATATAAATTCGGACTGTTGATCACAATGGCAATATGATCAAAACATTACATGCAAAACCTCTCATTTCGCCAAAACAATATTTTAAAGCACCTGCATTCATTTTTTTCTGCGCATAAATCTGTATTTGCATTAAACGTCTATATACAGAAAAGACCTCCATGGTAGCTTTAATCAGCTGAATTATTTGATCCTATAATATATACTGTATATATGCTTGCTGGTGTACCGTGAAAGTAATAAAATACACATATAATTTAGTCCAACGTTTCTGCTATAATGCTCCTACTTTTTTCAATAGTATACATATCTGCTTAGTGACTAATATTTCCCTATTTTTTGTGAAATAGACTACTCATAGAATATTTAAAAAATTAGTAAAATTATAAAGTTTGTAAAAAAATTATTGAAGATTCAAATTTTCACCAATAATTATAATTAGTCATTCATCACGGAATATAAAAATAAGTAGCAAACCTTTTTTTCCTTAATTTTTTTAAATTTGTGATCGAACCTTGTTATATGTATACATTTTAAACTTTTGTTTAATTTTATTTATTATTTTTACTCAATCGCTCTTTACAATCGCTTTCACTATCACAATATATACTTTTATGTTGTCGGGAATTAATTTCAAATTATATTCTTTGAAAATTATTTAAAAAAACAGAATGTCATAATTCATTAGAACTAACTAAAGGTTCCGTATAGTTTGTTAAATGTTTTACAAACATTCAATTCATCCAAATATTTTACTAATAACTATTATTATTCTCATGCCATTATCCATCTTCAATTATTAAATTATTGTAAAACTTCATTAATAACTTCAAATTATATTTTTTTAAATTTCAAATTATGTTTTTAAATTTACTTCTGTTTATCTAAATTCAACAATATAAAAAAAAAGTTAACAAAATAAAAAAACACTATCTAGGTTGGAAAGGCATCAAAATGTTAGCATTTTTGAAATATGCAATAAATGTAGCTATGAAAAAATAGTATAGTCCGTTGCCATGACTGATTGTCGAAATAAATTGATGAACACTGGTAACTTAAACTTGCTTTAAAAAAAAACTGTGAAAAACATTAAATATATAAAGTACTACTATAAATTTCTCTTTTTTATTATTATCTGCCAAAACTGTATATGAAAGCCTGAAAGTCAAATATTTCAACAGGGATATACATAATGTTTATTATGCTAATTATATATACGCCCTTTTATAGTCTCTGTGTTATAAACATTCAGAGACAATATATTTAGAAATTATGCCCACATGTCCAATTTTACAATTGTGTAAAAGTTTATTTTTAATTTTAACTTTTAACCTTGAACTTCAAACCTTTAACTTTAAACATTAAAAATATATTAAATATACTTATTGAAAACCTACTACTATTATCATTTCATGTTTATATTGAAATTATTCTTTTCGCCCTTCCAAAGATACACCAAAACATGCAAAAGGTATAATGAAAAGTGGTTTCAAAATGTGTATAAAAATTGTGCATAAAAAGTTTCTAATAGTAATCAATATTATTTAAGAAATTATTTTATTTTTAATTAGTTGATATAGTAAAACTTTAGAGATACACCTGACTAGATAAGAAATAAGTTTTACTATTTAATTGAATGCTGCTTATAATTAAACGTGAACATACTATAACTAATACTATAAGGTTATGTAAGAGTGTTCATGATGAACTCATTGAAACCAAATAAATTCAGATGCTATTCATAATTGTTATGCTAATGAGGTTTCTGTCAGTTGTAATTCTTATTTTTGAATGTATATGGGTATAATATATGCAAAGTAACTGATGTATTTCTGGCATAACAGATTTATTTTCCATTTCAAAGAACAGATTTTATTTTATACGCTATTTGCATATTTTAGAAAGGAATTATTTTTAAAATTCTATAATAAACGTTTCGTTACATAAATATATAATTTTTATAGGATTTACCTATATGTATGTAATTTTTAACTCTAATGTGTTAATACGTTTATAAAAATACAAATAACAAATTTGTATATTTAATTCTTACTGTTTTCTAAATATATGAAAAGTATGTGGTATTTAACCGTTTTTATGTAACCTTACACTAACAGTATAACGTCCACAAATTAAAAATTTTCCACTCTAAAAAATACATATTTAATTGTTCAGTTATAAATTGTTAATTAATTATTCAGTGTTATAAAGTGTTCATAATACCTAAAATAGTGACTAAAATCAGGTTCTTTATTATAGAGATTATTAATGTCAACTTCAGCAGCGTACAACATGTTGATAATCAATTTTCATATAATGAAACCAATAAATCCAGATTATAGGGCGGTCCAAACACACTTACTCGAAATATAGAACACCCAAGTGAGTAAATGTATTGGTTATATATATAAAGCAATCTCCAGTTGTTATATATATATGTGTGTATTATACATTTAATGCAACCAATGTATATTCTTAACTTAATTTCAGGTATCCCATCAGGTAGTGAAATATTTGTGTACGAAAGTTCAATAATGCTTTCAAACTTATAAAGAGAAGCGACATGCAGGTGTTGGTTTTCGGGTACTTTGGTACCACTGAAACAGATTTTTTATTACTTTCACATTATAGGTACATACAATATATAACTCAGACTATCCACCCACCGACAAATATTAATGTGTCGAAATATTTTTTTGCTTTAGACATATACTTCTCTTTAAAGTTGCATCAATTGCATCCTATATAGTTAAAAACATAATTCATCATTCCTTTAATATTGTAAGAATGAAGAACGATATAGCCTTATACATATACTGGAACCTTTGAATTTTTTCGAATTTGTCATCGGATTGAATAAAGTGGTATCTGAGATCTACCAATTTATTTAAACTTATACGGACGACCATAAAAAACATTTAAACATAAATGTTTGATTTATTGACTATAATATGTTGTTCGACATTTTTTTCAAGACTTGTATCTATTTCCTCCGAAAGCGCAGTATTTTATTATAAATGTTCCGCACAGTGCCGTATATTCGGGCCGTTTAGAAAATTATTCACTTACAGACCAAACGTGACAAATCGTTACTTTTAACATTATTTATCTGTTAAACAAAAAATTGTATCCTGCCGTCTCAATAATATCTAACAGTTAAACTAGCTTGTTTGTCAAGTATTACTATAATGAGCGCATGAACTGGTACGTTTTCTCTTAAAATAAAATATGTAATAAATAAACAAAATGTATTACAAGTTGGTAATCAATCATTATACATGGCTTATTTTATTTTTAAGCTGAAAACGTATATAAGCTTTACCTTAAAATTAATCAATTGTTTTTAAATGTGAATATGCTTTTATAATTTGTCTTCCTTTTGAGGATATTTTAATTTAACTTGTGATCATTCAAATAAAATAGTTCGTCCTTTTCATGAGAATATTCCCTTAATTATAGTATCTTATTTACTCAATAAAAAAACGTTTAACTATATTAAAATGTTCACAACAAAATTGATAAGCCTTTCAATTTAATTTGAATGAAATATCCTGTTCAATTGGAGAGATCTACAATATTTCGTCCACATCTTATATTTTCTGAAAACAGTTTTGTTTATTTATTTAAGTTTTGACCAAAAATTCAAGTGATCTAAACTAATTAATGAGCACTATTTTATATATGCTACATTGTAATTATATTGTGTATAGTAATAAATTGATAAAATATAGTTTAATGTTATGTTGGCTATATTTCATAATTTTGTTGTTTAGAAAGTTAATTAACGCCTGAAGATTTAGCTTACCAAATGTATCCATTTGTCGCAACCCTCTAAACCAATTTACCATCACTTATTTCACTTATTACACGACGCCAGAATATATATATAACCACTTTTAATTAGGGTTTGGCGATCAGGTGAAACTATATGAGGGGAAACTATAAGAGTTGTAACAATTTGGTCGAGTGAAAATGTATACGTTTACATATATATATATATATACCTATAATAATCGGTTTTGCAAGTGTAGGCTACTAAAGTAGCGTGGGGTGCCTATATACTGAGAAACTGTGCTTCAAAGGACCCAAATTCACCTTATATTTCAATGGTATATCATGTTAAAATAATTCACAATTAAGCATCTATGTAAGTCCAATGTGCATTTCTGTATACACAATTAATACAAAAACCGGTTCATTTAAACAGTATAGCTTATCATTTGAAATTGATTATAATAGTTAAATTCTGGTTCATTTATTTTTTACGGTTCATTGTACATATGTAACTTTGTAAAGTCTAGGTATATTTCATAAATAATTTTTAATTAACATTTTTTAAGTTTCAAATTTCTTGATTTATAATATTTTTGTGACGGATAATCGAAAATATTATACATTTAATAATTACTAAATTGTAATATATATATTTGTATTTTATGTTAAATTGTTAATTCTGTTTCTTCATTTTATATTTATGAAACATTTTCTAAATTTTAAATCATCACATTTATATTTTTATGTGAATAATAACATTTTGTTTAAAACCTGCAATTTATATTTCGGTTTTAATAAGGTATCGAGTACGAAATCAATTTTTTTAAATTTTAAATATAACTTTTTCAAATTAGTTTGCTTTAAATGAACAAATATTTCACAATGTTAAGATAAATAATAAATATATATAGAGAAACACAACAGTTTCTTACTCACATACATATTAATATTATAATCCTATGTAGCTTGTGCAGGGGGGGTTCCATGGGTTCCGGAACCCCTCCCCCTTGTAGTTGCCCTCCTAAAAATTTAAAGATACATTATAGAGAAAAAAGCATCTTTAAGTTAAAAAATTATAATACATATAACATGCTATAGGAATGCATGTATTTAAATATTGTTTTGTATAAGGAAAATATTTCAATTCTTGTTTTTATTATAACTACAAAAATATTATTTGTAAGAAACAATCTGTATAATAATGCCTTTTTTCCTAATTCCATAAATCCAGTTGACCCATAAATCTTTAAATATAAGATCAATAGTTAATATGAACTTTCCGTAACACGATATGTTATATATACTTCTACTTGGTTATAGTTTTCTTAACCAAATGTAGAATGTATAAGTAGTTTCGAACCAATAATTCGTTTTATAATTATACTTTAAAAGTTTAATTAAAGGCAAGTAATTAGTGATTTTAAATCTAATTTGTGTAAACAACACAATGGTTTCTGTATATAATTTAAACAAAGCACATAGTTTAATAATTATTAATTTTGATAAGTAGTCTTTTATTTATTTTTTCAAAAAATATTATGTCAATCGCTTTTAATTAACAAAGTTGTTACAATAAATTATATAATATAAATATTTTATCAATACATTAATAAAATAAGTAGAATTCATGATTTAAATTTAAAACAGTTAGAATGGATGGTAGTATATTAGCCAATGTAATTTAGACTTTAGTGCAAATATCAATAACCTGACGCTATTCTTGTAATGTTCATGTCTTTGTGTATATGTTTTGCCATGGACAAAGTGAAAACAACATTGCAATAATCTTTGTATTTATCATAAACATCGGATTTATTTTAATTACTCATAGACGCTATATAATAAAATGCTCGCAATAAATTGATTGTCTTCTCTAGAGTAGCTGAATGAATGATTTATTCATTTATTGATCCGATCACTATGGTGTTTACATATATGTTTTATAAAATTGATTTCAAATAAAAATATGTATTGATTTTTATAAATTTATATATTGATTTTATAAATTTTTATATTGATTTTATAAATTTATATATTGATTTTATAAATTTATATATTGATTTTATAAATTTATATAATGATTTTATAAATTTATATATTGATTTTATAAATTTATATATTGATTTTATGAATTTATATATTGATTTTATAAATTTATTTAATGTATCGTTTAATTTAAATAATATGATAAATGTATTGATATAATTGCAGGAGCCTCCACAGACAGCTTCTACTTTACAAAGCAGCCCAACAATCAAGATGTCGAGGAGGGGATGCCCATTCGACTACAGTGCGGCGTGACTCCGACCAAGTTCATCCAGTACGCCTGGGAGCGCAATCTGGTCCACATCCCGATCAATGGTCGACACGTGCTCCAGGCGGGAAGCGACCTCCTCCTGTCACACGCGGACCGTGACCTTGACGAGGGGAAGTATCAGTGCCTAGCGAGGAACACGTCTTCCACGTACACTAGTCGCAGCACCTCGGCCAAGATCACGGTTTACTGTAAGCATATATACACTGCGGTATTTTCGGGCGGCCTTATACCATTAGGTGAAGTCGCAGGCATAAATAGCGTTGAAAATGTGCATCACATTGCGTCGATAAAAGTATCTATAACCATTATTGTATTATAAGTTTATCAGATTATTCGACAAAAATTTCGATTTTGTGCCTTATCGACATTGTACCTATACTCACCAGAGGCGACGCATTGCGGTATAGGTTTACGCCACGAAGTATTCATTTCATGCAGTTCTCTCCAAGCGCAACATGACTTGTCATATTTTAAAATGTCTACCTAATTTATAGCCTATTGGTATTAAAATATGTATGCGTCGTAGAAAGAAGTTATAATAAGTTTTAGTTTTTTATAAATTTCGTTATGTCGAGCTCATTGTAAATAGGCTTAATGAAAATAATGTATTGAACTTTTTGCGAAACGTCGCGTCACGCACTGATGGGCTTATCATAGATTTTTTAACACTAAGCATTTAGGAACTTTATATTATAGTCAGGGTGCCACATGAAATGCAAAACAAAATCCGAGTATATCCGAGTATATATATCTTAGAAAAAAGTCTAGTTTTTAATGTTGCAATACACATTTTAGCCACTTTGTGTATTTATAGATAACCTTTTTTTTTCTTCACATTTTTCGAGTATACTTTTCAACCATAAAATATAATAACTGTATCATAAACCATTGTAAGCTGAAATATTAAAATGCGAAAATCCGAGTATATGATTTAAAAATCGAGTATACATTTTAAACTCGGAGTAGATCCGTGTATATCCGAGTATATTTTTCATAGTCCGAGTAGGGAATGTATATTCGAGATTATATACTCATTATATACTCAGATTACGAGTACCTCTGGCCACCCTGTATATGGTATAAGCCTTGACTATCTGATGCAATACCGCTTCACTGTTTCTATAAGTGCTGGAATCTATCATATGTGTACTAGTATAGGCATGTCATAGTTATTTCCATCATCTATAGTAAACATAAATTAACCAACAAAAACGTTATAATGTTATAAAGTTGCTCAAATTACTTGAAATGGTATTTTTCTTGTTCTATAAGTTGTTCCAATAAAATTCCAGGATATATATATATATAGTTAACTAAACATCTAATATCCCATCTATTATTCCGGAAACATTTCCGTTATAAAACTCATAAAATTATTGATTAGCTTTTTTATCATCGTGCTAATATTACGTAAATTATATGCTCATATGATTTCAATAATATTTTGCATGAAATAAAATTGAGAGGGTGCATCTAAGGGTGCGTCTAACTATTTTCTGAGTCAGTTTAGGTTACTGAATCCAAGAGATCGATAAGAATATAAAATACATTTATCTTCTATACAACTTATTCTATATATACAATCACCCCTCTCTCAACTTTCTTCTTTTCAAGAGATTAAGTCCGTGATCAGCGCACCCTCCCCTACATACTATATCGCTTGTTAACATTATATAAATCGTATTGCTTCATTGATTAATTTCAAATAATTCACATTATATTAAATTGTTATATTGAAATTAAGCCTTATGATTTTGTTCAATCGAAAAAATGTAAAATTTTTAATCTTTTGGAATCTTTAAACCATTAATACATTTAGAGAAAATATAATGATAAAACGCTTGAGAGGCAAATCAAATCTTATATATTTTAGTGTCAAAGATTAAATCTTAAATTTCTTTAATCTCACCGCACACTATATTTTGTCGCATTTAACATATTTTATTTACCGTTTAATTATTATTTAGGAAGCAGACTTTTCTGATGAAAGCACATTACAGAAAGTTTGTGGGTGGGTATATAATAGTATCTTATATACCACTCTGCACTGTCAGATTGAACTTATATAAGTATTGACATATTGCAGTTCACATCATGTAAGTCTATTCGTTTATATTATAGCTTGACTATCTATTTCTTTCAACTAGTTTTGTAATTTTATATTAAGTTTATTGATAGGCACGATTTGAAGACATATATAAAAAAATAAATCGGTTTAAATTTGTTTTCTGCTTTACCGTTTGCCAAATTAGCTTTGTAGCGTTTCACTTCATAATGTCTATATAATTCTAAAGTCTGTATTCGAAGTTTATGTCATAGACCTTTTATTACAACTTAATAAAGTGATATACTAATTTTAAAACCATCCTCTTTAATTCAAATTCCCACATTGTTAACACATTGTTGCAACATTGCAATATTTACAATTTTATATTGAAATTATCTCCCAGAAATAAATTAGAAGTTTAGCTGGGAAGTATATAATATTACTATATATAAGCAATAAACTACAATAAAAATTGAACGATTTGGAGGATAAAGCTACTATAATACGACAGTAAAATAACTGGATATAATTATATTCATTAAGTATTGAAGTTGTTATTAGTCATAATAATATATGATTACTTGAGATGATTAGTTTGCTAGGATACTATAGTGTTGTTTAGTATGCTACAGTTATTTAGATCCTTATTTAGTTCAGTTATTTATTCACATTCCCAGTTCAACCACACTCCTCCCAGTTCACCTACACTTTTCCCAGTATAAAAACTATTTTTATTAAATAAAAATTGTAAAAGAAAACGCCTAAATAAAATCGCATGTTTATATGTTTTCCCAAAATTTTAGTCAACACTAAAAGAGCATAAACAAGGGATGAATAAAAAGATAAAAGGTCATTATAATATGAAGAGGCAAACAGTGTAGAGGACAAACATCATTATAGTATTGTAAGCGTTGTTATGTATAATCTCGACAAGTATGGGTGAACTGGGAATGTGGGTGAATTGGGACTGTTGGCAAACTGGGACTCACCCATCGATGACGCATTTCACAGTGGGAAATGAAATTGTAAATATGAAATATGTAAATTTGAAAATTAAAATATGATTTTCGAATGTAGATAAATAAATGACTATCTGCTAATTTTATGATGCGCTGAAAATTAAAACGATAGTTAGCCGGTGCTAAATTTATTATTAAAAAAGCAGCTATAAAAATATCAGCAGAACCATCAAAAGTTGAAAACCACTGAAGAATAAACAATAGTATCCACAAACAATTTGAAATAATTTCCATTGAGTTGAAAATTGCAAAAACAATACATATTATGGAAAATGATGACATAGCTATAAAAGTCTAGACATTCCCCAATCCGTGTTATCAAGCAAGCCCGACAGCATGCTGCTCTAACCAAAGGTTGTTTCGTCTATAGTTGCCGACTGTGTTTTAGTTTACCTGCACATCCTACATCCTATATATATATTTATATATCAAGACACTGTTCGCTTCGCATTTGGCACAATTTGCATCGACAAGACAATATTTGGTATTGCTAACCAAAACTGATTTTAAATTTTAATGGCGTCATAAAATATTAATTTTCTAGTTTTAATACGTAATTTTTATTGTCGGCAAGCATAATCAAATAGAAATGAATAATTTATTCTGATATTTATTTTGACATGCAGTTTATCATATACTGAACATGTATATACAATTGGGTTATTAGAAATTGTATATATTACTATATTATAAGCCTAAAAAAGATTTCAATTGTCTGGGATTTAATTTAATGTTTAACTCGATCATTTAATTTTATATGTAAAGCGTAACTCACAGAAAATTGTACGTTATTACATATTTAGCGTGGTTCGTGATAACTATATATTTTACGGACGTTCACATCTAAATACAATGAAATTTATACCTGAGACTCATATACAGTGATGAATTCTGGATTTAAAAAAAAACTGTTAGATATTATTTTTTAAACATACTGAAAATGTTTTACCTCTTACAGAATGGTATACCATTACCAGAAGGAAAAAATGTTTAAAGGTATAGTTTTTTAATAACCAAAATAATCTAAAACGTACATTACACGAAAAAAATTGCATGTTTCCAAAACATGTTTTCCTATCCATTGTAACCGTATTATTAATATATAAAGTACGCTTCATGTACGTTGTGCTGATTGAATAACTTCTTTTGTCACTTATAGTTTAACATGACAGTCGTGTTGCCAGTTATAATCGGTTAAGTTTTCCCATATAGTAGTTATTTAAAAGAAAAGAAAAAATCTTTTTTTTAATATATTGTTTATAAAATAAATATATTTTACCTATTTCGTTCACAATAACAAATCAAAATCAATGCACCCAAACTTTATAAAAAAAACTTTAATATGGTATAAATTTGATAATGCTAAAAGTTTTAGAAATGCTGCAATTCTTATACTCAAATCAGATCTCAACCATGCGAACCTTGGCGGGAGATTGTGATTGGTTCGAAATAGATAATATTGACTAAGACAAGTGGTGCATCGTGCATATGTTTGTGGTTCTTGACACGGGGTGAGATTTCCATATTCAGTCCAGGTTCATCATCGCTGTCTTTGCCATACCTATCCGTCGTTTAACTTCATTAGACGATCCACCTTTACTGTTTATGAAGGAACCCAAAAAAGTTTAAGTCATTCACCACTTCTATATCCTCTCCACTGACAGAAAGAAGATTGCCCCCGTGACGGTCAACACCTATACTAACATGATCT
>JAUZND010048445.1:0-19864 GCA_034780555.1 Coelogynopora nodosa | reverse complement strand
TTACAACGACCTACAAGAAGGAGTCTTTCTCTCACTCCAATCCAACAACTTT
This sequence comes from Coelogynopora nodosa, assembly GCA_034780555.1. NCBI lineage: Eukaryota > Metazoa > Platyhelminthes > Proseriata > Coelogynoporidae > Coelogynopora > Coelogynopora nodosa. Next base: position 19,812 of record JAUZND010048445.1, on the reverse strand, counting down.
GTGCGGTGTTGCGATTTTACAGCTGTGGATCATATCAACGAGTTGTTGGCGATACTATCCAAATTCATCGTACAACGATTTCTAAACGTGTGCGTCAAATATCCATAACAATAATCGCTAGATTGAAGCAGCGGTATATCAGTATACCAAACGAAAGACAAAAAGTTGAAATTAGTCGGGGTTTTCAAGAGCGCTGTAGATTTCCTGGTGTAATTGGTGCTATCGACTGTACTCACATTAAAATTGCTTATCCACTCATATAGTCAATCCTGGAATGTACATGAATCGCAAAAACTTTTATTCAATAAACTGTCAAATGATGTGTGATCATGAAAACAAATTTTGGAATATCGTTGCAAGATGGCCGGGTTCAACTCACGACTCCCGAATTTTCGACAATAGTTCGGTTGGAAACAAGCTGGCAAATCGTGAACTGCGTGGAATCCTACTGGGAGATCCTGGTTATCCTTGTCTACCTAACCTTCTCACTCCAATCGCTCATCCCGCTAATCAAAGTCAACGTCGGTACAACAGCTGCCAGCGTAACGCAAGAGGAACGGTAGAAAGAGCTTTCGGTATCCTCAAGCGCCGATTTGGAGTGCTGGGTCCTGATGCGCGATTAAGATGCCGTGTCGATACGAATATGGCAGTTATCACTTCGTGCACCATTCTACACAACATTGCAGTCACTGCCAACGAGAATCACAATTTTCCCGAACCAGAACCGATTGAATTGGGAAATTTCAATCAATTTCGTGAATTTGAAGGACACAATGGGGCTGCTTCTGTTAGAAGAACTGTTGTAGAAGAATATTTTTAATTCATAAGTAATCGCTTTTAAAATAACTCATATTCTACTGGACATTATTTTAGTGAGATAAATCTGATGTTTATTATATTGCTAACTAATCTATCATTACAACAACAGTTATTAAAGAACTGATGGTAATTATATGCACCTTTAAAATATTTATCTACGTCATACTTCATAATATAAACTCATTTAAAATATTCAATTAAGTTATCATATAATACACATGAAAAATTATACAAGACAAGTAATTGTAATGAACGTTTATATTTTATCAAAAATAGTTGGAAAGAACAGAATAGGCTAAATAATATTTATTGTTAAATACATACTTCATATGTGAACTAATATAACAATTAATTATGGTACTTTAACGTGCAGTAAAAATTGGTCGATAATCAAAGTATATATATAGTAAATACATTATTATATTATATACATACTTCTTTCCTCAAGCTGCTTTCGAAGAAGATTCTCTTTTAAGGCCAAAATCGTCATTTTAGCCCGATGCTCAGCACGAGCCATCTCCTTCACTTCGCCCGTTCAAGATTGAAGTTTAATCCTTTTAGGAGTGGACGACGCAACGTCAATCGGATCCGCTGATTCCCCGAATTCCTCCTCTTGATCGTCGTCGTATCTGTTTTGTAACTCTTGTGTGACCGTTGGATCTATTTGCTCAATGCGATCATTGATTTTCATGTTTTCCCCATTGTCATCCGGGAGCCCCCGGCGGTTTTGTTTGCTTCTCTTTTTCTTTTGGCTGCGTCCTTCTTTGCTGAAATCTTCATCCTCTTGTAGACGTCTTTTATTTGTAGAACTGTTTTATTTGAGGTGGGATGGCGTATATTAAACGTTGTAGTAATTTCTTCCCATATTTCTTACTTTTTTCTATTTAAATCAACAGTATTTTCTTTATTTTCAATAATATTTTTTCTCGCTTCAACCAAATCTAGAACAGTATTTTTTAATTCAGTAGTAAACATAATTTACAAATATAAATTGATTTTGAATTTTAATTTTAATTTAAAAAAACGTCGTTGACATTAAGTAATCACAATGAATTTAACAAAACAAAATTAATAAGGTTGTTACAACTTTATAGCGTATATAAAAATAGAACTCTCACGCTTAAGAAATGCCGCCACACTATTGGATAAGTTAATTGTTGTTTGGTACCTGGATAAGCGCCAGACGAGGTCATCACCGATATATTGTGAACGTCGGTCGAAAACCTGCGGTCGAAGAAAACTTCTTTCTATCACGCCACCCTAGTTTTAAACTATAGGTCTGGTTTTTTAGACTATGGTTTTAAACAGTAGTCTCGGGGAAAAAACCAACCAGCGACTTGCTTCTGTCACCTCGAAAACAAATATGCACAATGATATTCAAATTTCATAGAAAGTATTTGACTGCTTATGCAGTTAAATGCTGGTGGGTTAATTTGACTAAATAGACATCCAAAATAGCCTGGTGTTACAAAAGTAAATTATCCAGTTTCAAAATGTTCATTGTTTCAGCTATAAACCGTTTAGACTTTGACCCATACATAAGTTATATGACGTAGCCTATAGTTAAATAAAATGTATATAAATAATTGCAGTAATCATCTATAGTTTTTTTTAACAAAACAGATATAAGTGAAATATGACTATATGCTCTAACCCTAACCCTGCCAATTGTGTTATATTTCAAAATATAATAATGAAAACTGAAAATATTAAGAAAATATATTTTACTACCTTCGATTCTGCAAATAAGTTCCTATTATTCAATTGAATGGAATGTATTAAGTTAAACACTTTAACGCGGTGTGCAATAACCACACTTACTGATATTAGCACACTTTAAAGTTTTTTCTTATAGTAGTATTCGTCAACAAATTCGACAAAAAATATTTTACATATGCGTTAAAGATAGTTCAGTGCCCCCACCCGATCTGATCTTATTTTTTAATCAAAATATCAAATTAGTTAATTGAATAATTCTCGCAGTCAAACCTGTGACATCTGCTGCTTCATGACCTCAGTCTGCTTCTTGTATTGCTCGAGCAACTGCTCTAGCGCCAATTTCTCCTGCATCATTTTCTGGTCTAACTGCGATACCTGGGCATGATGACATGGCGACAATATAAGATTATAAAATGTCTAAATATTGCTTTTAATCAATCAAATGGAAAATTTACACTAATTGGTGAATAATTATTTTTTCAGAAAATAAACACACAATTACTTATTATTTTGTGGTTCAACAGTTTATACTGATGCATAATAAAATATAATTGTACACATTAATAAATAAAACTTAAATTAAACACGTGGTAAAAGCCATTAAATATATAAAAGAAACTAATAAAGACTTCGATGAGATAGGTTTGTGAATTGTGTTGATGAATTGTGACCTGAATATATATGTAGGCACATAAGTGTCGTGTTTTGGGATTCGCAGGTTAATAATGTCCCACAATATATAATTAATATATAACACGGAGCCTTCCCTCAAAGATGAAACATTGTGATAAATTCATTGTAAAAGAGCCATTTTACTAAATTCAAGACACCAAGTACCGGCAATCAAACTCGCTAGCTTCAGTATTTGAGCTAGAGTCGTTGACCACTTGGCCGTCGTTCTCCTATAATATTGTATTCTTTATATTGATAAATATACTCTTGAATGAAGTAAAACTAGATTTTATACAAAAATATTCTTCAATTTTTTACAAAGAAAATGTTTCTATTCTCCTAAGCATTTGTCCTAGAAGACATCCGATATTGAGAATTAGAAACCAATGCGAGTACCTGTACTGCGCTTGACTCCGAAATGATGGGTACTTTAATAGGTTCCATTGAGGTTATTCGATCTCCAGCTCTGGCAAGTCGTTCTTTCTGTAATACAAATGTAACACAATTCATGATCTTTACTGATCTTTCACTGATATCTGGAATCATATAAAATCACAGTAATATTGCATACTGTCAAATAATTACTCCGAATGAAAACTTTAGAACATGGACATGAGTTTGAGGTCTTTTGCCCTATTATTTTACAACTAGTTAGTGATTTGGGAAAAAAATCAATTAATTTGGAGTCAAATTGAGGAATAAAAATTAAAAACACAATGTATTCAAAAGTTTAATGAGATACACATATTATTTAAAAATTTGTATTAAAATTATTGAAATACATCTAAGAAGTACGCAAATTATCTATTGACCATCAAATTAATTAAAATGCTATAGATATAAGGAAATTAAGTATATCATTTAATGGAGCAGTGTCTTCATTAAAAACGGATTTCTACTCCGTACTGATGAGGGGCAAAACCCCGAAACCGGTCTGCATGCAGATGGATTAACCTGTTAATTACTGTACATGGAGAATATTAATTATACAACAGTCGATACTTTAACATAATTAAAAATAATGAATGTTGAATTTAAAAACAAAATACTGAATAAACAATTTTAATCTATTAGCGTCAAAGTTTTCACTATATGCAGTAATGATTTACGCTTGCAATTCACAATTAATACTCGAAATTGGGCATTGTTGCATTGCTAATTATCGCAACGAGGGAATTAGACAATTGAGGTCGGAAAATATCACATCTGTTTGATTTAATTTGGTTAAGTTAATTCAATACGTACGTGAAAAATACACACAGACTTTAACTAATCTAAATACAGTACACAGAAGAGGAAAATGGCGTTATTAAACAAAAATCGTGGAAAACTGAAATATGGAATTTCAAGACCAGATGCGAAATTTCTAAAATTGTGGTCAATAAAATATGTAATTACTCCGCAAATACATGTAATAGTGAACACCTATAACTATGGCAACAATGGCTTCACAATTGGGTTCACCATTTCTTCGTTCGATCAAGAAACTGCCAAATGAATAATACCTTGAGAAATGCATTCCCTCACCAACCTCGTCACCCACCAAAGAAGTACAGTGGACCTAGAATTTAGTTAAGAAGACTGGTTGGACAATCTGGGTGCAGAATACCCGGAAGCACCTTTTCCCATCTTCTTAGCTTTTCATGCGCCACAACATAATCCGCCGGCCCAGCATTAAAATATTATTCTGAACATTGTATTAACAAACATTACAACATTTTTACTAAAGAATGAAATTATACCAGAAAATTCATTTTATTTTTCGGGAAATTGATCATAGAGGATCTAGGTTATACATATTAATATAGAAAAATATATAGAATTTTCGACTATATGTCTAGTTAAATACAAAAAAGATTTGTGAGGGGTAAATAATAATAGAATATATTATTTTTATCGCAGACCAGAATTCTGAATTAATAGATCATATTGGTTGAATAGGATTGCCTACTGCCTGTTCACAACCGTACTACCCACCAGTGCATCCACAGTCCCCTCCGCCTCCTCAGCCCGTTCCCGGCTCTCCTTCAGGGCCTCTCTGGAGGTGGACAGCCGCATCTCCAGCGTGCCCCGTTGCTCCTGCAGGCAGTCGAGCTCGTAGCGGACAGCGTCCAGGTCCCGGCGCAGGGTGTGGTTCTCTTGGGTGAGGAGGGAGGCCGCCTGCTCGGCCTCCTGCAGTCGTGCAGTTCTGCGGGAGAGCTCCGCGCTCGCCTGGTTGTCATAGTGATGGTGGTGGTGGTAGTGTTTAGAAGTTCCACGTTTTTAGAGAATAGAGTAGAGGAGATTCCGATGAATATGAGGACAAGGCTACGCGTACTAAGTGTACTTTGGAACATATATTGGTGAATATATTAGTGAAAACTTTTGTATTAGTAATAATAACAGCTACAGCAAAATAGCCATCCAACTGCGGATGCTTTTAAAATGACTTCTAATGCAAAAAAAATCAAATGCACACATTTTTAATAAATAAATATTTCATTACTAATATTAATAATTAACTAACTTAGTCGCCTAATCATTTTTATGATTCAATAATAATAAATCAATATACACTAAGTCTTGACACATAAGAATGGTTTTTATAGAAAACGAAAAATTGTTATAAAATAATAGCCATGACAATAATTATGAAATAAATATGTTTATTATAATTAATTCCGGATTTTGACACAATAATAAAAAGAATGAATATGAAAAGTTAATTTGTCACAATGCCCGCAACAAATATAATCATTTATCAAATTGTAAACAATATAATATAATAAAATAATGTTATATTATATTATATTATATTATATTATATTAAACAAAATGATAATTAAACCAATTAAAAACAATACAGTAAAAGCGCAATCTCCAACAATAACTTTGGCGAATATTTTTGTTTAACTTAAATAATATAAACAAATCATAGTATTATCAAGAGATGTATAAATAAAATAGAAAACTTCTTCCACATTATTACACGTTAAAATGTGTTGCAATAATATAATTTTGATTATAGCCTAATCCAAAACTTTTTTTTACAAATGTTCAAGATGTTTCATTACAATTAACTATATACAAATGGACGGTTTGTAATGCGGAAAACTATAGTATTTTATTATGAGCTGCAATAATAATTGAGTGATTGTATGCATTAAAAACATGTAAGGCTTATCTAACCCAAATATTGTAAGATATAAACAAGTTACAAGGTTCATTCACAGTACTGAAGATCCACCCTCAACACGCACCTGATTGTAGCTATCTCCTGTCTCTCTCAAAGCGGTCCGCATATCGCCCAACTCACGGCCCAGCTGCTCTCTACACGCCTCTACCTCCGTCAACCTCTGTCGCCCCCCCGCCAGCTCCCCTATGGCCCCCCTGCCTTGCTCCACCTCACCCCTCAGCTGACACAGCTCCTGGGAGGCCGCCTCATAGTTGGTGGCCACCGTGTGTGCGGCAGTCTTCAGCTCAGACAGACGGCGCTGGGAGGACTCGAGGTGTTGACCGCGCCGGTGACACTCAGTGTGTGTGACCTCCAGTTGGCGAACCGTCTTCTGCAGCTCACTCGCCTGCATTGTTATAATTGGTGGGAGGTGTGAAGTACAGACAAGGTCGCTGGTCGGGTGCTAGTCGGTTTCTAATTTTTTTTAATTTGATTTCTAGAAGTTTCAATTCACTTTTTATTTATGCATATGCAGGTTTAAATTTGGTTTCTAGCCAGTTTCTGGCTGGTTTCTAGTCTATGTATGCCTAATCAGATTTCCGTAGGTTTCTAGATAATTTTTATTTTATTTTTAATTTGTTTTTATGGATGACATAAACACAAAATATATATGTATGTATTTAATTATTTTTTTGTAATTTGTTAAACACAATAGCGCATAGTAAAAACACAAAGCCAAATAATTAATAGTAACATTTAATGAGGACGCAATGTGTCCCAGCGAACAGAATAAAAGTGATTGTTATTGTTGTAATAGTCCCGACTCTACATATAGGACCACTCTCCGAGGATATAGAAGGAGGAAAGTGAACAACCCCATGGATTAATTTATAATACTGCTCCTTGTGGAAGCCAAATATGGACTTAAATGTATGGAATTTTGATGTCCAGCTTCCAGTGGCAATACACTGAAAGGTCCAACATACAGGACTTCTGAGGAAGGGATATCTCACATGTTAGGCAAGCTAACATGTAGGACGAAAAGAGTGGGTAGAGCATATAATATGCGGTGATGTGAACAGCCGAAATGATGTGTAGTAACACTCTTATAAATGCCTTCATTTAAATTATACACAAATGTAGTTAAATACTGTGAACTAATTAAACTAACTTAATATAGCATACCAATTTATCATTTTGCTTTCGGATTGCCTCTATTTCTTCATGCATAGTTTCACGACATTGTAAATTCTCTTGGACTTGACATACCTGAAATATTAGAATATTTTATGAATTATTTTCAGGTCTATTGTAAATTAATAAGTTAATTTAAAAAACTATATTATATTGAACAATTATTTTTAAATTTGATTAAATTCTAAAATTCTAAATAATAATTCATTAGATGTTTTGAATTGTTAAAATATATGAACATAATTACAATGAAACTTTTTCCTACCAATTGTTCTCGTTGTTCATTGACACGTTTTATAGTTTCACTGTGTTCATTACACTGAGCCTCGAGTATGTTTGCTCGTTCGGTCAGTTCAACTTTTATAATTTCCAGTTTCTCAACGTCAGTATGGAGGGCCACATTTTGTTGCGTCTTATTTGTCAACTGTTCATCTAACATTTTTTCGCGATCCTGCAAACGCGAAAGATCCGAATACAAGCCTCGCATTTCAAAAATGTTAGCCTCTAAATGCGCCGAAACTTGTTGCAGGTTTGCACTGCGTTTTGTCAACGCGGATGTCAACTCAGCAGTTCTCTTGCCCAAGCAATCAACCGTTTTTTGGCTTTCATGTAACCGTAAATTTGAATTTTCCGCGGATGATTCTGACTCTAATAAGCTTTGTTGCAGATGGTAGCAGTCGTTTTTATAGGTTTCAGCGGATTTGCCCAGATTTATGATCTGTGTTTTAAGCTGTGGCATTAGTGTGTCTGAGTCTGTTAACTTTATTTTTAGATATGTAATTTTATCTTCCAATTCTTTCAGTTTGTCTCGGAGAATTTTGGTTTCGCGTTGTAAACATGTTCGATGTTGTGTCATTTCTGCAATTTCTTGTCTTTGAGTATTAATAAATCCGTCGCGTTCTGATAAAATGACTTGTAATGACTGAACTTGAACCTCATATTTCTGCAAGTTATGTTGCATGCCAGGCACTTCGGAAGCGATTTTAGAGGCTTGAGTGAGCTCAAATTTATTCTTTTGTAAGTCTTCATGAAGAGCAATTTTGTCCGATTCGGTTTCGTCTAATTTTTTATGGACGGATTGCAACATTTGTTTACATTCGACAAGTTCGCAGTGTGCCCTTTTATAGGATACATTTAGTTTGGCATTTAAGCGTTCACTATCATCAAGTTCGTGTGAAAGTAAAACCACTTTTGATTCCAATTTTTCAAGATGTCGAAGTGCACCATTTAACTGAGTAGTACGTCCGGTGAGATCTGAAGTAAGTGCCTCTAAATTATCTGATAATTGTGCTATTTTAAGATTTCTGTTTGTTAGGTCCGTTTGTAGCGCATCACCTCTTTTCACTGAAACCTCAAGATCATTTTTTAGACTAAGCGAATGTGATGATTCTTTTTCTAAGTGTGTCAACGTATGTGTTAACTTTTCGGTTACTTGTGAGGATAACGATTCACTGACTTGTAGTTTATTTTGCAGATCAGAATTTATACATTTCAGTTCTTCAAGATGATTGGTAATTGCCAGCAAATCAGACAATTGATGGTTACATTTAACGGTGAGGTCATCAATTTGATTTGTCATTTGTTGAACTAAAGCTTGATTACTCCCAAGTCGGCTCTCGAGATCATCAATTTTGTGTGAAGAATCCTTCAAATTACTACGGAGTACAATCACTTCAGATAATGTTGTATCGTTGTTTACCATTGCGTCTGATAAATTATTTCTTAAGTGCGCTGTTAAATGATCCGACTCCTCAAGCTTCATAGTTAACTGGGCATTGCTAAGCTCAATCTCATTTAATCTCTTACGAAGACACACAACTTCTGTATAATTTGTATCGTTGGATTCTGTAATTTCTGCAAGTTTCTTATGTAGTTGTGATATCATTTGTTCACCTGCAGTCAAATTCCTTTTTAGATCTGCAGTTTTGACTTGAAATTCTTTAATACAGTTACGAAGGAAGTGTTCTTCAGAAGCTTTTTCATTGATATGAGTTGTAGTCGTTGAAAGTTTTTCCTCAAGTTGAGACGCTAATAATTCCCTTTCTTCAAGTCTTTCCGTCAAATTATCATTTTTACATTTAATATCCTGCAAATAACTTTTCAGTGAAAGAATTTCTGAAGATTTAGAATCAATTTTACGCATTGCATCTGATAGATTAGTGCGTAATTGATGTAAGGATACTTCGTTGAATTCGATTGTTTGCATTAACTTGGAATTTGTACGTTTAAAATATTCTAGATCATGAGAAAGTTGATTCACTTCAGATGATTTATTACTAATATGAATCATTGCCTCCTTAAATCGTCCAGTTAACTGAGTCAGAGAAGCTTCAGTATCTTTTAATCTCGGTATCAAAGTGTTATTTTCATTCTGAAGTGATTCTTTTTCGACACGGAGTACACCTAAGTCATAAGCTAACACACCATTGTAAGTTGCTTCGTCCTCGAGTTTTTCATTAAGACGATAAATTATCTTTTCTTTTGACTTAAGATTTTCAAGCATGTTACTATTGTTTTGTTTCAACATGTCAATGTTCTTTTCAAGCATATTGATATGTAACGTTTGATTGGCGTTATTGTTGCTCAGTTTGGAGATTGTAACTTCATACGTTTCTTTATTTTCACTATGATCTGAATGTCTCTTTTCAAGTTCTTTTAAATGCGTTATTAGTGATTTTATTTCTGACTTCCTCTGATTCAGTTCTTCTTCAACACTTCGAAAATTGTGTTCAAGCCGAAATAAATCGTTTTCTTTGTGTCCTAAACGATCTTCCAGTAAGGTAACCATTTTTACAGATTCATCAAAGCGATGTTTTAAATTGTCAAGAAGACTCGTTCGGTTCGCTAACTGTGCGCGATGTTCAACCAATTCACCATTTATGTCACTGCAAATTGCTTCGCTCTGACTGAGCGCTTTCTGTATCATGTGATAAGATGATTCCAGCTTTTGCAGTTTATTCACAGTTGAATCCAAATCAGACTTGGTATGATGCAGAGCACGATGAGTTTCAGTCAAATTTCGATTCAATGAGCAGTTTACTTTCTGGCTATCCTCTAGTTGATTCTGTAGAGAAAAACAATTTGATTCACACTTTTTCCTTTGTTGTTGACAATCAGATAATTCGGCATTTCTCTGTGCTAATTCTGTGATATGATTTTGCAGACTTCTGCTTAGATCATTTGACAAATCTTGAGTGATACGCAATTTTTCCTGACTATCGTGGAGTTGGATATTATTCAACTCTAAATTTTTTATTACTAATTCAAGTTGGCTCAACTTTTCGCTAAGATCATCTTTTAAATTTATGTTGTCTTGATTCATTTCTAGTAAAGCCTGATCCAATGAACACAGTTTTGAAGTGAGATGATCTATTGTACTTTCTGCAATATTCAATTTTTGAATTGTACTTTGTAATTCAAGTTTGCAATCTTCAAACTCCTGGGATAATATATTGATATTATCGCTTAGTTCTGCATTCATAGCTTCAGAGACTTTTAAATGTGATTGTGTAGTTCGTAGTTGATCCTCCATTCTTTGTAAATGTAACATTGCCGCATCTAAATCGTTATTTTTGACTGAAATTTCCAAAATTGAATCTGATAACTTGCTTGTTAAATTTGATACAGTACACTCACTAGTTTCTAACTGATGATGAAGCCTACACAAATTATTTTCAGACAGTTCAAGCTTGTCGGATAAAATTTGGAGTCGCTCAGCGTTATTATCAAGATTTCTTAAAACCTGGTTTAGATGATCGTTCTTTTTCTGAAGATTGTCTTCACGATCAATTAGTTTGGACTCTAAGATTACTTTTGACTCTTCATAACATTGCTTACAAGACTGCATAATTTGATGTGCCTCGTCCAGTTCAGAAGAACGAATAGCAACTGCACATTGAAGCTCTTTATTTTGCCTGTTTATCTTGTCTATTAGTCCATCTGCTTCGACTATTCGTTTCTCAAATGAATCAATGACACATTGAGCTGACCCGAGCCTTTCTTCCATAATTTTTAATTGATCTATTCTTTCATCTAATATTGGGACTAATTCATTAATTTCGTATTCAAGTTTGCCAGCTTTACATTCTGACATGTCCAATCGCTTTTTAAGCTCCTCAATATACTCTTTTCTATGTTCCAATGCAACTGTAATGGTATCCATATTAGACTTCAGAGACATCATTTGTTCTTCTCTCTCAGTCAATCTACCGCCCAGGTGTTGTATGGTCTTTTCACTTGTCTCAAAACGCTCCAACAAATTGTCATATTCAACTTCGTGCTGAGATATAACTGACACACACTTTCTTAATTCTTCTTTTAGATGTTCGCCAGTAACTGTGCTCTCTATGAGGGATGACTGCAACTGAAGGATCTTATTGTTTTGTTGAGTTAATTCGCTTTCTAAATTATTAACCTGATTAGTCATGTCATCAATCAATTCATTTCGAATCGCTAGCTCGCTTGAGAGACTCTTTACTTGTTCCAAACCTTCATCCAGGAAAGACCGCAAATGGACTATTTCTGTGTTCATATTTTCCACTAATTCATCTGTTGCATATAAACGTTTTCGTAAGTTGTTCACATCTTCCGAATACTCAGAAATGATAGGAATAAGCTCTTCTATTTGTATCTGCTGAGATTCAGCGGTAGACTTTGCCATTTGTAAATCAGTTTCACATTGAGTGAATGCAGCTTTGATTTCAATAATTTCCTGATATCTGTTGTTAATCACTAGGTTTGATTTATTTATTTCAACATCTTTTTGCATGTTTATACTTTGAAGTTCTTTTATTTTATTATCCGCTTTATTTAATTCCATATCTTTTTGTCTGTTAGTCCTACTGACTTCTCTAACTTCATTTACTATTCTACTTAATTCCATATCTTTTTCGTGAATAACAATATCAGACTCTCTGAGCAATGTTTGAGCCTTTTGCAATTCGATACTATGATCGAAAGTAGCATATTTAGAATTCGTCACGGAAGTGTACAGCTTTCTAATTTGTGATCTGATGCGACCTCGGATTTCCTGATGAAAATCTTTATCCTTATTTTCTTTTTGTTCGAACACTTTTAGTGTGTTCACAAGCTCAGAGTCCGCCTTTTGTAACTGTCCACGCATGTCCTTAAGCTTTTTCTTTTCATACTGAATGTCAATTTCAACCTCCTGGAGAATTTCATTGGCGTCTTGCAAGTCGACGTTTTTCTCCTGTATTATTATTTCAGCATCGCGAACCCTTTTCCGATAGTCTGAAAGTTCATTTTCTTTCTGTTGGATATCATGTTCTGCCTTAAACAGCCTGTCTTGAACTTGCCTGAGTTCACTATTCTTTGTGCGTATAACCATGTCTAAATCTTGGGTTGTCTCAACAGGTTGAGCGTGTTCGCAGATTGCTGCTTTTGATCCGTTAATGATGGCTTGATAGTAGTTTATCTTAGCGTCTTTTTCCTGGATAGATTGTTCGGATATCGCTACGTTCTCACGGAGGTCTTGTAATGAAGATTCTTTCTGTTGTATCGTTACTTCGCTATCTTTTATAATTTCCTGTAAATTATTTAAATCACAGTCTTTCTGCTCGACGAATAGTTCAATATCATCAATCAGTTCACGCAATTCATTTAATTCAGCATTTTTCTTATTGACATCCGCCTCCAAATCTTGGTGGGCAGCTTCTAGGTGTTGTAATGTCGTATTTCTTTGTTCTACAATTGCCGCAGCCTCCTGAACCCTTAAAGTGACATCATCCAATTCCTTTTCTTTTTCATTCAACTTCAAGCTTTGTTCTTCAATTACAAGGTGACACTGCCTCAAGTCACATTCGATTCTATTGTTTAGAGTTTCTTGCTCGAGGACATGACTTTGAAGGTGGTGATTATCATTGATCTAAAGTGAATAGACAGAAGATTTTTTCTAAATTATAGTATAGAATAGAAAAATTACAGAATTAAAAAACTTTTTAGTATTATATTTAAGACAAATCATGAAGAATAAAACTTTGATACAAAAGAATAATGTTCTAAAAAGGCAAGCTAGGGTCTCCTAATAAATTGAGCTGGCAACCGGTAATAAAACGTATGATAATAAAAAGATAATGAGGAAAATCAGTACGAAGAAAAAAAATTATATAATGAAAATGTGTCATAATATACTAAAAATGTAAAATTGTACCTTTAGAAGTTATTAGCCACAGAGCTAATGCTAGTGAAAGTCAAAAATAAATAGTCAAAACTTTCCCTAAATTAACAAAATAATATATTTTCCATCTAATTTTCAATTAATAAGCGAAATCATATTAAACTTCATAAAAACTTGAAGCCAATTAATTAATTAATTAATTTATACTAAAATCACACAATTTGACGGAAAGATAACGTAATGAAGTAACTCAATTTTTGCAAAAATGACTTTTTGCACTAAATCGACTAAGCATGATAAAATGGTCCCAAAATATTACATAAAAGGACTATATTAAAAATGAATATAATTCAATCGTTATTAATTATTAAAAACATTATATAACTCTTGAAGAAATTATTTACTTGTTACAAAATAAGCCCAGACCTTAAAATCCTATTGAAATGTCTACTATTTCAAAATCACTAAAGTTAAAAAGTTATATTAAATTGAACTCGGAAGTTAGATAATATAGTACAAAAAAGGCAGCATGATAATAAATATTAATTATTACAGTATAGGCTAAGCAACATTTTAATATCGTATAGTGATATGACTAAAATATCAGCCGACAATAGCAGGGCAACGTACAAGATCGGCCTTGTCCGACTCTAGCTGCACGACCGTCTCCTGGTTTACACGCAGCACCTCCTCCAATTCGACGACTTTGTCCTCGAGTTGATCCCGTTGAGCCTCCAGCTGCACGATTGTCTCCCGATGGGCACGCAGCACCTCCTCCAACTGGACGACTTTGTCCTCGAGTTGATCCCGCATAGCCTCCAACTGCACGACCGTCTGCCGGTGGGCACGCAGCATCTCATCCAACTGGACGACTTTGTCCTCGAGTTGATCCCGCATAGCCTCCAACTGCACGACCGTCTCTCGGTTGGCACGCAGCACCTCTTCCAACTGGACGACTTTGTCCTCCAGTTGAGCGCGTTGAGCCTCCCCCTGAACGACAAGCTCCTTGAGCTGACGACTGTGATGCATCTCCTCCGTGAGAAGGGCGTTTAACCGCAGAGCCTCTGCCTCTATCGCCTGTAGAGAGGCGGTTTTTCGGTTTGATGAAATGAAATGTTAGAATTTGGCTAAACAAATATGATATTTTAATACTTTGTGAGGGTCACATGAAATTCTTAACGCCGTGGACTTTGTGGGGAAGGGGGTAGGTGCGCTCTCCCCCTAAGATATCATACTTTACAGTGACCAATCACTTGAGCTGCATTTTGTACATGAGTAAGTAATAGGAGTTATGTAGACTTTGTATCACCCCTCCATTCAGAACCCCAAATTATTTTTTTCGATTTCTATGACTTCCTAGTAGAACAATATCAATGTCGTTTATGAATAAATCAATGACACTTAGTACGAATTTTCAATTTAGGAGGTGATTAAAAATAATGTATTGCTTTTTACAATTCTTACCATGAACCTCCGTATTCAGGGCTATGTATTTGTATCCGTCCGCTCTGGTCTACACTTGCCAATACACTTAATCTGATACTGACTCTAATATATAAGTTATTAATGAAAAATTATATTTCAAACATGGTCCAAGGGGAAAAAATTATCCTAAATACAGATTTTTGTTTATAACTGTTTAATGCTTCGATATATATAATTGTTTCTTAATTTAATAGGTTAATGGCCATGGCGGATTCAGTATATTAATTTTTATTTTTAAATTCCACTTCAAAAAAATATCCAGGGCTGCAAAATTTGGCCTAAATATATGCTTTAGCTTATATATTCATTGACAATGCTCCGATTGGATAAAAATTCATTGCGGTATAAGTAAATGAATATGACTAATCGAATGAATATAAATAAAATTAATGTAGCAAGATATTTGAAAAAATCACTTTGTAATTTAGAGGTATTAAAGGCAAGTAGTTGCGCGCTCTCATTTACACTCTACAATTTACTGAATTATGACCATCGCGATGCTATGACAATTCTGGATATCATATTTCAAACCTGTTTGTTTGATTATTATTATCATCATTTGTTAAAATGACATATTGTTAATATAAGCTAAAATTAAATTTATATTTTTAAAGTCAATAAAGAAAAATTTTATTAATGCAAAAACTTTTGTTTTTAAAGTGAAACACATCAGTAGAGTGGATAAAATAGGAAAGTATAAATAAATAAATAAATAAAAATAATAAAATCATCATCTTAATCGAAATCATTCAGTGAGTTATTTAATAGAATCCAAAGCATCACGCACCACGTTGTTGAAAATGAACCACAATCGATCGTTTGTTACGTATCCTTTGATATCATATGATCATTTGATATTATAAATCTTAGTATATATATGTACTTTCGCGTAGAAATGAATTATAGGTAACAAAGTGAGTATCTTTTTAAATATTTCGACCTCTTCTTCAATTCGTTCCATTGCATAGTCCTTTTTCATATAATTAAATAATTCAATATATTTTTTTATCATTTTGTCTTGTACTTTGTGTTTCAAATCTTTTAATGTCAATTTCTCTTGTAGGTTTTTCTGTATTTTATACAGAATTGTAGTCAGAAGTGTCGATTCTTCCTCTTTCATCTCGTCCTCCATCGATATTATTGATTTTTCCTCCTCTGTCTGTATTGATTTCTCGTATGTCACTAAATTATTTAAGTTTGTTTTCATATTTCGACATCCTGTGTTGATTAATATCCGTGCGATATGGCAATTTTTTGGAATTTCAATTCGTCAGTATCTGTGCGAATTTATTTCCAATTGTCTTTCAGTTTAGAAAGTAGTTGATTTCTGGAGGAATATTTCCATAGTAGTAAACACTCTTTCACGTTATATGGTAAAAGAGTCGAAAGTAAAAACAAATATTTGAACGAAGTAAGCTCTGCGCGTTAAATAGTATTTTATGTACAAGCAGTAAGTGTGCAGGAATCTAACAATAGCCTTGTTGCATATAGGACAGTTATTCTTCATTATTGAAACTTTAACAGACATATATTAGGTTTATCAATTATCTAGTTGGTGTATTTTGTGTATATATTTTTGGATCTCTAATACGTTATTTTTATTAAAAAATTATAATTTAACACTAATTATTTAACACTTTGTTAAAAAGTAAGATACGCTATTTTAGATGATATGTCCGTTTCGTTCTATATTGTCTAAATTATTTCCGATTGGTCATACAAAGTGAATTTTCACCAAATTATTGGGAAATTTGATAATTGTATTTGTGTTTTTTGCAAGCCTAAAAATAATTCTACATCTTTTCTTAAGTTAACTAGCAGTCACGAAGGGTAGGGTTATGGATGGTAATCCAGAGTCGACACGACTCCTACTACTTGAGTATCATGTTTCAAAAAAATATGGTGACAATAAAAAAAATCATTTCCGAATATTTAAATATTACGTAATATAAAGCAGAATTTGAAAAAATATGAAAAAACTAAAAAATTATTAAATAAAAAAATGTCACATATTTTCTAGATAAAAGAAAAAAATCAATATCATAATTTTTTTATTGATATCATTGGTCTGTATTTTTTTGTTTTTTTCATACGGACGACACATGGAAATTCAATAAGTAAAAAATATTTTGGCATCAAATTATAATTTAAAAGGACAATTACAGGTCAATACATAAATTTTAAAAAATTTAGACAATATTATAATTTGGACTAATACCAACCAAGAACAAATTTAGATATGGCATCTCTTAGCAGAACTGATATGATATATATAAATATGATATATATATAGTTATATATGATATCATTTTTTTTGCAGATACATAATTCTATTATGGATATAATAATAATCCAACAGTAAGTAAATAATTACATTCAAGTTTGGATATTTATATTTGTTTTAAGGGAACACTAAGAATTTTTTTGTGCTTTTATAATATGTATCACTCTGAAATTTGGTAGAATAGTAGTTATATCCATTATTTTATGACAATGAATAACATTCTACATGAAAATTGTTATTTGAAAGTCAAAATAACAATTTTAACGTGATTGCTACTTTTTTAAACAACATCAAATATCATTATTTGTTTTTCTAGATTTTTCACAGTGCCCAAACTTTGTGTATCTAATTATTAATTTTATAGCAATATATTTAAGTCCAATTAAGCTTTTTTTCTAGTATGCAATTTTTTTATAACAAAAATTAGATTTTTCAATTTTATTTGGATGTTAAAACAATTGAGATTATAAAAAAATTGATAACTTTAAAAATAACTAAAAATAAAAATTGTGTAAATAATTAAAAAAAACGTTATTAAAAACAATATAAAGGAAGTAATATAGGAAGGGTGATTTCTGGTTCACCACTTGACCTTTAACCTTTGACCTAACCCCACTACTCCCCCTCCCCCCTAAAAATTTGTTTTGACCATCACGATCATTATAGATCATAAGTGACCCCACATTTTTATTGGCTATAACTTTTAGTGTAGTAACCTATAACAACCAAAGTTGATATAATGACTCATAAATATAAGATAAATATTTTTATTCTACTCACAATTTTTTGTAAGTAGTATATAACCTTAACAATTTTAATTAGTGCTTAATCACATTATAAACTTATTATTTAATTATAAATGTTTTATTTAAACAATTTTTTAATTTGTTAAAAATTACGTCATTCGTAACGTCAATTTTGATTTTAGCCTATAACTTTTGATGTTTACAACTTATGACAACCACACTTAGTATGATAACTCACAAACACAATAAATAGGTCCGTGCCAATTTTTTAAAATCGGTTGATATTTGACAGAGTTAAAAAATTTCATTCCTATTTATTTTATAAATATATAATTTAATTATAGTCACTTTTGTTTTTAGACTATATCTTTTGATGTTTACAACTCATGACAACCCAACTTGGCATGATGACTCATCAACATAAGACAAACCGTTTATACTTTAAATATATTTTTGTAGGTGTATAACATTTTCGAATTTTAATATATATTTTTACCATTGCGATGCATTATGGCTATATATTGCACGATCAGGGTGATTTCAATAGGAATTCCGAATTTGCTACTTACAGATTGATTAGAGGTAGTCTAATGGTTGTAACCGATCATTCAAGTACAATTATTGATTTTTTTCATCAATATGATGCATTATTGTCATATATTGTCCAATCAGGTTGATTTCGATGAGAATTCCGACTAAATAGATTCAAATTTGGTTAGAGCTAAAATAATTATTAACATAGAGTGGTTTCAATCCGCTGATGTCTGAGTTATGAGCCCAGCACGCTTCCATAGTGACACTGTGCTAGTTAACTTAAGAAAAGACGTACAATTATAGTTAGACTTGTAATAAACACACGATGGCGACGGTAAGCGAATTCCGACGGTTCGCGAACCGTCCGGATGGAAAGCGAATATTTAAACAGTCTGAAACGGTCTGGACGGTTCGCGAACCGTCGGGCAATAAAAGTTATAATAAAATCAATTATTTTTCATAATTTATTACGTATTTTCATAAATTTTAAAGTAGACGCGCAAAGACCCCTAAGGAATTTATGGAATATAAAACAATAAATAAATAGAAAATAATGATAAATTCTCTTACCGTCCGGACCGTTTGCGAATTATATATTTTATGAAAATATAAAAGTATTATGTCTTCTTTACTAATCTATCTAACAACTTTCGTATTTATTTATTTTATTCTAAACTCCATTGAAAAAAAATTAAGTGAATATATAGATTTATTAAAACGAAAAAATTATAAATTTGCTTACCGTCTGGACCGTTTGCGAATTATACATTTTATCAAAATATAAAAGTATTACATCCTCAATACTAATCTATATAACATTTTCGGAAAATTTTTGAAAATGATTAAAATCGTTTAATAAAATATAAATTTTATAATTTTGAGTTTTCATAAAATTTCCGAAAAAAATTCTCACTCGGATTTGAGCCAGGGAAACTCAGATTACTAGTCCACAATGCTAACCGCTGAGCTACTAAGGCTTATAGCAGAAGCAGACAATGATTTGATATTATTCAGATAGCATGTACTATCACAGCTAACACAGCATAGTCTATTGACATAAAGCCGCTTT
>JAUZND010048444.1:0-42662 GCA_034780555.1 Coelogynopora nodosa | reverse complement strand
GTTGCTGGAGTAATAAACAAATATTTATTATCTGCTAATTCATTAGCTGGAATAATATTCTCCGTAATACAAATTGGTGCACGAGGTCGAGGCATGATATTCGAATGAAAATCTTTCGTAAACGAAACTACATATTATTATTAATTGAATCGGATATTAATAAAAAATAAACGAATTTTATTAAACATATTTTTTTTGAGTTTACCGACATAAAACAAAAGATTGCCAAAACTTGCTTTACTTCGTTTTTATTTTACTCTTTATTATACCTTTATTAATTTTTCTGGTGTTGGCGTGTTCTCACATTATAAAATAACTGAATAATAATATTGCAATAATGAGTGTAGCTAATTCATTGAATAACTTTAATGATATATATCAAATATATTTTAGACAAATTCCTGTTGCTTATACCTTAAATAGGTTATATATATAATTTAGATATTATCTACTATAAGATGGAGTTAGCACAAGATATAACTCGTCGCATGATAGTCGAAGGTATGTAATTAGAGTAATAGCCTGTGTGGTTGAATTACAATAGATAAATAGATACAGATGAAAATGTATCCTTAAAATTTTATAAATATAAGTTAGTTTTGTGTATACTTAGATTCGTTCATGTTGGCTTAAACTTGTGTCTTCTTATTGAATGGAAGACCTTTATATATAACAATTTTTCAAAAATCATAATTTTGTTTTGTATTATAATTTTATTATGTTTTTGTTTAAAAAGAATAAATTATATATTTAATAAGTACGAATAATAAATAGGACTCTAAAAGTGATAAAGATATAAAGTACAGTTGAGAGTCGAAATGCTACTGAAATTTTAGAGTTAGAAGAAAAATAATGAAATAAAGCCTTCAATTTGTCATATTTTGTAACGTAAGCTGTGAACTGACACTGTTGTAGTTTATTTATCCGTCCATGATTATGGAGCTGAACATCGAAATATAAAGCTTCAGTTTATTTTGTATTTTTCATCTACATTTCAGTAGCATTTTGGCTGCCAACTTTATATTACTAAATATTTTTCTTCTTTATTTTGATGTACATGCACAGCTCACCTTTAATATGTTGAAAACATGATGTAGTCTCTTTTGTTTACGAAACAAGTTAAAAACATTCACTGATTAGAATCTATATTTAGAAGGATAAGTTTACTATCATTACCTAATTAATGTTTTTCTCAAAGTATAAAAGGAAAGGGATAAAATAAAGGTTAAATTAAAATATGGGATAGAATAAAAGGATATAGATATATAATTTAATTAAGTATATAGTGTATAATAAATATGGAAAAACGAAAAAATAAACATTGTTTTGATAACATTGTTACATGTTTATATTAGGATTTTTGTTTTATCGCTTTATTAAGTATTCTCCCAAATTTTTAATTGGCTGTTTATTGTTGCTGGAAATTCTATGTTATAATATATAAATAATGTGATTTTACAAATAAAAACATATTTGTTTGAGTTTTAATTTATCTTGTCTTTAATCGCGCATTATAAATATCATATTTTCAGTTGGTCTCATAATTTACCTGTTATCCGAATAACAAATATGTATTTTGTATAATATATCGGTTACGTTCTTTAATAATTTTTTTCATCAATATTATTATTATCTATGTCATTTTTTATTTGTTAAAATTTATATACTGATTTTCATTTGCTAGTTATTATAGTATAATAAATATTACTTATAATAAATAATTGGTAAAAACAACAATTGCACTATACTGCACCATCATCTGATTAATCATCGTCAATATTTCATCCACAGCCGAAACAAACGAAAGCATCAGTGGACGCACCACCCCTACAAATAAACCGAAGAAGACGGTTCTATTTCTCGTAGTACATGGAGGTAAGATTGGGTTGTTGTCAGAATGATGCCCCCCTCCGACACTGAACATAATATGACTGATTTTCGAGGTTCTGCTTTTTGTTCTGAAATAATTATTTACACAGTCTACAATTAGGTTACTGTAGTTTTAAAATGTTCAACCACGTAGACACTTTGTTTTTATTTATACTAGCATTCGTTCGAGTTGTTTACTTATCGAAATTTGTAGTTCACTTCGATGTAGCGCAACACTTTGCCTAATCGAGCTTAAATAATCAACATAATATGATATTATACTGACAAACAAAACAAAAACAGATGCTCCGCCTTGATCCGGTTTATTGAGTGTATTGCTGTACATTGTCCAGATCACTAATGAATAGTCATAGCGGCCTGTTTAATAATAGCCTTAAACCTGCTTCTTCCTATCGTATAGGCAGCCTGCTGGACACCTGTCACGAATACCACAACAAGAATGTCGATATCAGCAACCTGCGTAACACCATGGAAGCCGTGATTCGAGACCACTATCCAAGTCTGCAGGGCCGTGTGGCGGTCCGACTGGTCGCCTGCCCCTCGGTTGTCACGGAAACACTGCAAACGATTGCTAGGTGAGTCATTCTTGTTGCTGGGTGAATCAGTTGTTAAGTGAGTCATTTAGTTGTTAGGTGAGTTATACAGGTCGCTAGATGAGTCAATCGCTTTCTAGGTAAATCAGTCCTCTTTTAACGTACCCTTAAGTGGTAATGCGCAGTTTTTTTCATTTTAAAGAAATCTATTCAATAATATTCAATTCGATAGTAAAAAGAAGGGTACACATTGCAATTAAATTGTATACTTTTTAAAACTAAATAAAATAATATGATTGACACAACTGTCACAGAACAAATTAAAACAACTAATTAATGAAAATAACTTTATATTCTGTGATGACTACACCTTCGTCAGAGTAGGGAGAAAATAATTAGTTTTACATGACATACGTATTAGATTTGACATAGATAATTTGATGAATTAAATCAATTTTAAATGCAAAATTCTATTGACATTATTGAAAATAACTTCTAAAATGTTATAACTTCTAACTTATTCAAATTTGACGACGATTAATATATATAACCTAATTTTTTTATATTGTTCAGTTCGTTAGTAATTCTTAAAAAATGAAGGATTAAAGCACAATCACAATGAGTACTTCTTTCATTAATCTTTAATGTAATTTTTATGTTAGTTGAGTCTATTTTTTAATAGTTAGAAAGTTAATTTTTTTAGTTAATATATACACTTAGTTCTAGAGGTTTGTATTGCAGAATGATTAATATTTCATTTAAAATAATTTTTAGAACTTATAATTATTGGGGATTCGTCAAAATGAAAGCGAGTTTTGAATCTACATATCCAAATTTAATGGAACATTATTTTTAGAATTATTTATTTTGCAATTAGTGTCTGATCTATCAAGGGAATATTTAATATCTTTTTTGCGACTCGAAGCAATCATAGGAGGATTAGGAAAAGATTTCTATTTATGTGTTAAATGAAGTAACCGAAAATGTTTTTTAAAACTTTTAAAAGGAGACTTTTATCGCTAACTATTCTATGAATTCTATGAAATAGAGATTTTAGAATGCTAATCCAAAGATGTCCAGGGTGACACGAAGCTCGATGAAGAATTTGATGTGAATCTGTCGGCTTTGTCAAAATGTCGGATTTCAATTTATAATTATGTAAATAGATATGGCTTTTCGAAAAGTAGATACGACTTTTTATACCTTATACGACACAGACGTTTTTAAAAGTATAATTAACAAATAATGTGTGAATACAGTCGGAATAATGTGCAATTCATTTTCATACACTGTACCTATTTTTATATATATATATAAATTAAGAGAATAAAAAATAAACATTAATGACCTTGAAAGCAGTCTATTTAGAACAACTAATTCACTTGGCACTGGCACAAATTCCCTAAAATCCAAAAAAATCCAAATAAAATCCAAAGGAGAAATCCATATACTATTTATCTATGTAATTTATACACTGAGAACAGAATATTAGTTATTGATACATTTTATAGATAGATGACAGTTTGATACATGGCTACGAAATGTCAACTGGTATTCTTCCCCACATTAATTAATTAGTTAATCTATTCACTGTCATGATCCAACAGCACTGCTGCAGTTGTACACGTTTTTTGGTTATATAACCTTGATTCTATAGAGATCAGTGGTTCTAGAAGAGCAATCATTCGAGTTGCTCTGTTAGTTAGGAGACAACATATTTTATTATTCTCGTTATTGTCACATTCTAAATATTATAATCGTGTTGACCTTAATTAAGAATATGAAGGTGTGGAAATAATGATATCGCAATTGGAAGTTTATAGATATTCAAACGAAGGGACAGCTATGCATGACATCTTACAAAACAAATTCCAGATATTATTACAGAGATAGCTTATTATTTTTAACAAAAGTTGTGATTTATGCGAAATTTTTAATAATTATTCAACTACTTTGTTTTTTATGTTGGTTTGGATGTTTTTTTTATCAAAATTTAATTATCTTTAGGGGAATTATTCTGTCAAATTTTCGCCATTTACTCACTGTTTTTAGATATAGTTAAACAATTTGTATGGCTGTATTATTATATAACAATGAATTGAAGGTATTTTATTGTTTCAAAAGTTGAACTACGTATACAATAATTACATTAAAATGCTCAAACAGTTATAATGCATGCAACATGTTTTTATGAATGCAATATAGGAAACAGACCTAACTGAAAATTGATCAATTATCAAAAATTACATTTTTTTTAGTCTTGTACGATTTGTTTTATTAAAACATATATGTTCGTATTAAATAATGTACCGCAATGAAGGTGCATCCTCCTGTAAAAATATATAAATCACTTGCTCGATATGATAGGTAACCTACTGTTTATCTCTTATTGTCGCATCCAATTTCACGTTTGAAGAAATACTGTTATATTATGCTTCTGATGAAGAATGTAAGAATAATTATATACTTTATTTGATATGCAGCTATCAGATTGAGTGAAAAATATTTATCATACCTTATATAAGCACATTTTTTTATATACATACTACAAAGAATAGTTTTTAACAATGATGAAATAAATTATTTTTAATTTAGATATTTGGAATATATTTCCTTATATAATTAATGTTAGTTTTAATGTATTCCTTTTAAGATTCTGATATATATTTCAAATCTATAATTTATAAAAAAACAACTAAGATATTATCTTTTCAAGTAATTCACGAGGGATCGTTTGAAAAATATAATTGTGTGTTTTCTATCAAGTACTATCAAGATTTGAATTTTAGTGCCCTTTTGAATTATTTATTTTTACATATCTTTAATGATCTTCACTGAGATTTAAAATTTTTTGTATAGTTTTTTGACAAATTTTACTCATCAAGTTAATTTAAAAAAATAATCTAACGTTTTTATAAAATTGTTTTAGTATACATAGTTGTGCTACTAAAGTTTATGACCAGTATGCTATAGACATACTGAACATAGTTTATATGACTACTATATTAATTCATTGTTTTGATAACATTAATAACAACATATTATTCTGTCCATTTGTCTGTTAAATTTATGAAAAGTAAAGAGATTTGAAGAAATCGAAAATGATTTAATTTCTCTATTAAATTTTTTATTAAAATTATTTACACGACAATAGATGTTTGGTAATGTTTAATATTTATATTGCTATAATCTCAATGTTTATCTGGGATGTGATTGCTGTTATAAAAATTTCTGGAAATCCTATTAAGTACGTAATAATTTCCGAAAAATCATGAAAAAAATTACACCTGCTTTATGGTAACAGAAATAAATAGTCTGGTGGACAGAAAACAAAATTATATATGTGCGTGACCGAAATATGTTGTACAGGTGTACTCACTAAAATCTTAAATTTTTTGAATTTGCAGTGGATTTCAAGATTATGATAGGCTGTCTTGTATTTTCTTGTGTTTTTTATGTGCCAAATATGTGTAGGTATTATGATATTTTTCAAAGTATATAATATAATTATTATATATTATGTTATATTATAATATGTGTCTATTTTTTATAAAAGGATTGGTTCTTATATAAAATTTAATATGAAGATACAACATCTTCTTACGCCCGCCCCATATAATAAATGTAAATTTCACTATGTCAAATTAATAATTATGGGAGGTATGTATAGTGTTATTTTTTTTAAAGATCATTGAATTTCGTCCAACTTTTGTTATTAATATTTCTGTAATGTAATGTTGTTAATATTTCAGATTTTCTTTAGAAAAGCTATATTTAACAAAAAATGAATCAAATTCTTGTGTTTAATAAGTTATTGTTTATTTGGTTTGTCTTCAAATTGACAAAGTGTTGGAGCTGTTTCAGTTATTCTTGTGAAAATGACTGGAAAGAAAGTTTAAAAACAGAATTTGCATAATTGAAGTGCGGATTCTTTTTATCTTTTTTTGCTGTTAGTTTTAGTCCTTTAGCTGGCGAAAATTGCATTCTGCTAAATGGGGTGGGATGGGTTTTAGGTATATAAGGTTGATGTCGGTGATGGAGAGACAGGCAGGCAAGCTGGCGGGCCCTACCTACCCCACGGTTATATTTCCCCAAAGTTGTGTATAAAGTTGTTAAATAGACAGAACGCTCTAGTGAATCTCTCGAGGTGGAAGAAAGAAATAAATCTTGCAAGTTTCGATTTGATAACCGCAATATTCGACTCTCATATTGATTATTATGGCTCGAATCTGAAGTGGGGTATCTCCACAGATTTTGTTTGTGTTGTCCATCGAAATAGGTTTGAGTTTGAAGTTTTCATAGTTCCTGTCAGAGTGACTTTGTTATAGTTTAACACACCTAAATCATGTAATTTAATCATGCATTTATAGTGTTTATTTTACTAAAAATTAAATGAACTGATAACATAATGTTTTTATTTATTGTTTTTAAATAATTGTTAAGGAACAAGAAGAATATAGTATTCTTTCTTCTTTATTCATTTTTAGTTGTATTATTATGGATGCATTTTAGCGCAATTTAAAATAATAGTTTAATTAATAAATAACATCTTTGTATACCTTTGTCACCTTTGTTCCAGTTTGAGTCCCTATGCCTTCGACATGCAAGGTCACCTGGAGAATGTCTTGGCTCATGATTTTGTTCCACTGGGTACAATTCCCCTCTTTTTCACGTCTTCTCCAAATTACGATCAAGTGAGATTTACTTTGTTGGTGTTTTTATTGTTTGATTTGATAATAAGCTTTATTTAGCTTTTTGTTCTGTTTTTTTGAATGTGATACTGTGGAAATATAATTATTTTTAATACTTTTTTGCATTTTTTAAAAATAGCTATTTTTGGCTCGATTTTTGACCGATTTTAAATAATACAACAGAAAATAGTCAATTTTAAAATGTATCTTTATTCTGATGCTGTGTTGCTTGTTAGCGTCATGAGATGAAATATCATGCTTTATTTACGAATGTTTATTTTGATCACATTTTACATTTTTAGTGAAGTATCGAGACTTTTCGGTGAAGTGATAATGATAAATAGAGGAAATAAAAAAAGAAATTGTAGATATTGCAAACAGTAAGGCCTATTGCAGAACATGGCATCGCCGATGTAACATATCTATGTGATTTTGTTATGAGAAAAAGGCTAATAAATAGCGAACGAGCGTTTCGTTATAATATTGTACGAATTACAACAGTCACCACAATAATGATAATATTGCAAATAAAATTCGAATACTAAAATATCAAATTCAGAGGAATGAAACTTGGTCTACATTTTATAACTTTTTTTAATGATCAATTCGAGTAAGGCGTTGCCGTTAAATTGTTAAATGATTAACTCAACAGAATTCAGCAATTTGATCATTCCAAGAATGCGAAAAAATATTACCTTTTATGATCTGACAATGGTTATTTTTTAATTGCCTTATCATTGATTAATTTCTTCCATAATTCTTGCTATCATATAGTACGTATACTACAGGCAAGAATTATATTATGTTATTATACAGTATACAATTTTTAGATTTTTTTCAAACGAAACATTTTAAAATATTGTTGTAGTCATTAACAAGTAATCTGTATAATGTATAAGGAAAAGTATTTTCTAATTTCATAATAGAATTTTTAATCATCAATGTTCTAAAACCATTTTTCATCTTTATTTTTAGTTGTGGTTTTTAATTGTTTTGTGATTTAATATTTTATGAACATTGAATATAGCTTTTATTTAGTTGAATTTTCAATTTTGCTCCCCATTATTTAATACGTACCTTATTATGTCATAACGTCATGTTTATGTAGAAATAAATGTATTGTATCCCTTGGGACGTGAGTTTTTTATTTGTTAATTCGTGTAGGCCTAATTTATTTCAATAGGTGTTCTTTCACACTAATGGTCTGTGTAACTTTTTATTATACATTATATTATATTATTATGTATATGTATATTTTATATGTAAACGTTGTTCCATGAGCTAGAAAAACCTTTCAATAATTCCAGATAAACAATGTTTGTATTATAGTATCACTAATAATACTTGTCACATATTATCATGCAAAATTAACTAATCAACAGTTTTACTTACGAAATGAAAAAAAAGTTTTTATATGGTAGAAAACTTGGTTTTTGAGTGTGTATTAATCTTATATCACTATTTGAAATGTAATATTGATTAATTGCTTATTTCGTATATCTTGATAATATTTCAATCGAAATTAAATGAATACGATGGAATTCACTCTAGCTACAAGAGATTGCGCATATATGGTCGATTTTTGTGACTGTGTCGAAAATAATTGAAGTGATGCATCCCATATTTTGCAAGCATACTAATACTTTATATAGTTTAAAGCTTTAACTTTTATAAATTAACGTTGTGCTTGCAAACTGCGTATTAAATCATAACTTGTAATAATTAGTTGCTATATTTTCATTTACTATAAGGAGATTCGTAAGCCTTGGTTGACATATTTCGTGTCCTTTTTTATTGTTTTATAGACTTTCGTGATGATAATCATTATTCAGTACAGAAAATTTCTTGGGTAATTCGAAGTGTTCTTCCTCTGTTGGCATGCTATCGTTAAAAAAAATTTTTTTTTGCTTACTTGTCATTGTTTAGTATTATAATTTAAGTTCAATTTTACGGAAACTTCTGATATTGTTTTCTTTTCTGATTATAATTAATTTGTTTCAATATAAGAAAATCTATGCTTTTTATCATTAACAGTTTCAACAAAGATGTATATAATTATCATTATTTTAAATAAAATATAAGTAATAGTTTAAGCATATCTCATTACAAAACTAAATGTGTTCAAGAGTAGGATTATTCAATTGCCGAAATGTAGGAGAGTATAATATTTTATCATGCTTTAGTCAGATACACTATGCTAGTTCTCCTATTTTATTGTAAAGGTAAAATTGTTGCATATTATCATTCTTGGTTTGTTTAATATTTTTCATAATATTAATATAATTTCACTTCCGTATCACATATATGTATTAATAGCTGTATTAATAGATATATAATTTCTGAATAAATGGCTGGAACTATTTTTTCTCTTCTTAAATTTATGTTTTAATTGCCTATATTATGTTATATAGTATAATTTTTCTTTTTTCCCGTAAAAACACAGCCTGTTTTGCTATGCATATCAACATTTAAACCACGTCATGCTTTAATTTTTGTTTCTTCTTTAAATAAAATGCACCTGTTTCAAAATAATTAATTGAATATGGTTTAAAATGCTTGTCGACTCGTAGCACATCCTTTAAAACAATGTAACTCTCTGTTTAAGACATATTATTTTTAATGTTCTGATCAGTGAACTCCTTACTCTCTCACATGTAGGTCCTACAAACAGTGACCGACAGGCTTAACTCCCGATTCGCTGAATTTCTACGGTCAGACGAGGGTCACGGGTTCACAGGATCGGTGTGCATTGTGGGGGACAGTACTGGGGCGGTCCTGGCCTATGACCTGCTCTGTAGAGGAGGGGGGCAGCGGAGCGCTACTGCTGACATGGGCTCCAGGACTAGCTTGCAGGTCTGTTCCGCTAAGGCAATAGCTCTGTGTCTGTTAGCCTGCTGGTCTAGGTTAGGATTGTGCATTGTGTTTTATATTGTTTAGTGGCTTGCTTGTATCAGTGCTTCAAACCATTGCGCTTTTTTCTTGTACCCGCGTTATTGTTAGCGTTTTACTATTTGCCTGCGTATTTTTGGAGATGATTTTTTAAGGGTTATTTTATACTGTACAATAATTGACTAAATATAATGATAATAAATAAAAATAAATTTTAAACAAAATCTTCAGCCTCATTTTTTAATTGATTTGTTACGTTGAATAACTTTTAACACAATATTTTTCAACAAGGTGTATAAAACTCAATTTTATTATTTAACAAACTTCCTAATTACAAATTTATCGCGTTTTATCTGCTGCGTTTTTATTTCATGGTATTGCTGTGGCAGCACTGCTTGTATGTTTGTTGGCTGGTCTGTCTTCCTCACTGTATGTTGATTGGTTTTAAGAAGGGTTTCACGACATTAGTTATAAGAATTATGTTTTATTTGCTATTTTAGAAGTTTAAGATATCTATTTCTTTTATATACTATTATCTTTATGTGTGTCTTGTTCAAAATACCTTGTTGAACATTACGTATTTATTTTAGTAATGAAGTAACTTACCTGGCCAAAAATAGATATATAAATTAGTTTAATTTTCTATAAAAAATGCAAAAACTTTGAATTGGTTAACTATTTATTTAGTTTGGTGAATGATTTCAGAGATGTTTATGTACGGTAATACGCAATAGTATAATTATATGAAGAAGTTAAAAACAAACCACCTTACAAACGTTGTTTATTTACTTATACTTTTATTTTGTTGCACACTTATTTATTAGCAAATGTGGTATCGCACATCAAAAATGTTGTGTAGTACAATACTGCCGCGATAACGTAAAACATCGTATCTGCATATTTCACTATTTAGAGAAAATGGGTGTTTGTGTTTGGCTTTCTTTTAATCATGGGGACAAGATAAAATGCTTATAAATGACCAAATATGGCATGAAATTATTTTTAAATTGTTATATTACACTATAGATATCTAGAATCTGCATCTAACTTTTTGACAAAAAATGAAGATACGGTGTTTTACCTTAGTGCGGGAGAATGTTATACCATTAATTTTTATATAGGTTTAGAGTTACATTCATTTAGGCTAGAAGACACATACTATTGAGAGTATTCTATTATTGACACCTCCTTTCTTCCTCTAATGCTGTTGTGTCCAGGAGGAGAGCGAGAGTGACAGTGAGGAGACGCCCGAGTCAGTGACTGCAGCTGGGAAGGCAGCAGCCCCTCCCCTCCCCACCGGGACAACCACCACCATCGATGAGGGCTCCACCGCCTCTCTACGTGTCGGACAGGTCGCCAACTGTAAACTCGACTTTGAGGTTAGAAATCTACACACTCTGCCTGTCTGCCTGCTTGCTTGGTTGGTTACGTCATGACAACAACTACAGTTTAGGATAGTTGGAGTGGTTGGAGATGTGTCAGTTTGTTAGGAAACTGTTGATCATTTACGAACTTAATAAGTGGAAAATCGACTGTATTTTAATATTTTTAACCGAATTTAATGCATTCCGAAATAATGTTAAAATAATGAATGATATTAAAACTATCTTTTTCAAAACAACATTTTTTATCAATAAATATATAATATGTTAGTATTTAAAAAATATATTATGATTTATATTCGAGCTTTGAAAGCGTAAACCAATTTCCAGATTGGGATAATATGCGAACAAGTTTTGATTTTTAATGAGAATCTATATGTTACTAAAAACATTAATCATTAACGATATATTTCTGATTTAATTATTTATAATATTTTCAACATGGTGGCTACATATTTTTATAAAAAAAGTTTTAATTTCAAAAAACATATCTCAGTTGTATATTAAATATCACAACATTTATCAAGAGCATAATATTATTTAAAAAGCGATTGCAGCATTTAATCGTTTTTCATTCATTCTTGTGCTTTGAAGGTTTCCTCCCACACCATAAAGGAGTCAATCTTCTTCGTTTACAGGTGAACGAGTTCTTTATGCTGGGATCTCCACTCGCACTCGTTATTGCTTTTCGATTGGCCTGTCTCAACAAGGTTCCCGTCCCTTCTGAGTCAAGTAAAAAGAAACCTCGGATAGTGCCTTCTAGTGAGTGAGAGAGATGATTGTATTCTACTATTAATAGAAGTTATTATTTATAGAATGAACTCGTAATAAACTGTCTGTAGAACTATACTATATATAAAATAAAATAATCTTATTAAAAATGTTTGTAACTTTTGTATTAATTATTTATGACATACTGTCTATTTACTGTAGCAGAACGAAAAATATAATAATATGTTACCGTTTTTTAAATTTATATTATAAAAATTGCTAGTTAATACTTGATACACCAATTATTTGTTATATTGGTTAAACTTTAAATATTACCAACATTATTCAAACTCAAATAAGTATTCTTAATAGTTAAATCAACGTTATTTTTAATTATTGGGTTGTTTTATATGAAATACTTTAATTATTAATCAGATGGTATCATAATCATATTTTATATTGCTGTTATTTATTGCAATGAGTTAGTAAAAGCAGTACATTTTCGAAATTAGTAAACTTTATTTGAGTGTAACACTATAAAATCTTAAATAATAAAATATACATACCGATATATTATAATATATATTTGTAATAGTAATTGTTTAGAGATATCACAAAAGTCTTTCTTGATTCATTTGTTCTTTCTTTCTTAATTTTTTTATATAATTTTATTTTAATTATAAAACCAAACTAGTGACACACTATATAGGTTTGTAAAAAACACACAGCAAGTACACGATAAGAAGTTAATACAATAAGAACATATTACTGAAAACACCTACCGTATCATCTTTACAAATACAGCGTCAGTTTTTATAAAGCTTCAACGGTTTCCTCAATTATTGTTTCATAACTCTATGCTTGCCCTGAGAAGTTGTGTAATACAATAATCTTATTGTAAGTTGAGTCAATATCTCATTTAGCAGCCTCCATGCGAAGGCTTAACATATTGTACAATATTCTGCCGATAATATCTATTATGCATTATGCATCTATGCATTACAGAAAGAAGAAAAGAGACAATTAGTGACGTGAGCAGTTCTATTATATCAGACGGGACCCATTTCTATTAATCTTAACTATTAATATAATTGCTTCTAGAGAGAGTAGCAAATATTGAATCAATGTTATATAATTTATTTTTAGTCAGGTTGACGTTTTTAAGATGTTTTTCTTACTAGGTGTGTCTAAAAAGAGTTTTGTTGAAGTCACCTCTTTT
The DNA here is from genome assembly GCA_034780555.1 of Coelogynopora nodosa. NCBI lineage: Eukaryota > Metazoa > Platyhelminthes > Proseriata > Coelogynoporidae > Coelogynopora > Coelogynopora nodosa. The sequence continues at coordinate 29,347 of JAUZND010048444.1, read as the reverse complement.
CTGTTTGTTTCACTTTTTTCTCAAATTTACTGTTTGTAATTATACTTTACTTGTTTGTATGATTCGGTATTATACTTAGGGAATAGTCGGAGATAGAAACATGGTGACTTTTAATACATCCAGTCAATACTGTCTGGAGACATCTTTTGAGTGCGCTTTGCCTTCAATGTAATGGAGCATTGAACCGAATTTATTATTATATTTTCTTATATTGTTATAATGCTAGTTAATGGGAAGGATGTAAAGATTCCACAAAAACACATTAAGAAGAAATCATAAAATAATTATGTTTCAGAAGTTCCGAAAACCGTGGGGGAGATTTTCAATATTAATTAACGTTATTGAACACGGTCAAAGTCGTTTTTACTTTTAGTAATAATGGAATAGCAGTTTGACATATCGCACGCAATATTGATTTGTTTAAGTTTCTAAACAATTGTATTTATTTATATATTAAAGATTCATACAATTATATAAAATATAGAAAATGTGCGAGTTTACATTGTTATTTACCTATTTTTTAACTATAGATATTAGTGTTTCTCCACTCTATTTAAAATAATAGATTAGCTGCTGTTTTAAGGATTTTACAATTAAATTGAATAAATTTTTTAAAGTATGAAATAATTATCTCGCGCAACGTACAGTAATGATATTTTATTTAAATTTATCTAAAAAAAAACGAAAATGTAATGTATTTTTCAATTGACAATATCATATGAATGATAAAATAGCTTCAAGGTAATGTAGATTTTCTACATTCAGTTACAATCATACTTTTTCAATGAAAATTTTCAAAAAATATATATATTCAAAATTATATATATAAACTGATTTAATATCATAACGGTGGGAAAGTGTAACAAAGCAAAGTATTTTATTTTTACTTTATCGCAGTTTTATATTCATTGTTACTATGTTTTGATAACTTGCCGAAACATATTAAGTGCTACAAATGTTTATACTAAATTATGCCGATAAGATGAAGACTAGGCTATTCTAGACCCAAGACATACTACCACAAGTCCCTTCCCTCCCCCCTCTCGAACCCACCAGGCGTACCCTGCTGTCAACAAGTGTACAACCTGTTCCACCTGACCGACCCCTGCTCTTTCCGTGTGGAGCCCCTCCTCCACCCCCAATTCCGACACATTGCTCCCCCTCGGGTGCCCCGCTTCTCCCGCTACCCACTGGGCGACGGTCAGCCGCTCAGTCTGGTGGAGACACTGGTGCACCACTCGAGTCTGTTCACGGCGGCGGCGCTTCAGTTGAGTGGACAGCAGCCACCGGCTTCGTTGCAGGAGGGTGGGACGGCGGGGGGAATGACGGAACACAATCAGGACAGTGTTGGCTCGAGCAGCAGTTCGGATAGTACTGAGGTGGCGTTGGCCAGCTTGCCTGCCAGTGAGTGTTGCGTGCGCCTGCCACCGACTTCTGACTTTTTGCTCACGTTTTTGTATGGAGGCGGGTTTTAAGGTTAAGCACGAAATAGGGTTGTTATCTGGTCCATTAAAAAAATAATTTTATAAATATTTTAAATTGGTCAAATTTAGTTAAATTACCCCAGTTTTATCACATTTAGCCAAGGCCTGGAAAATTCACTAATTTTATGGGTTATCGTTTTGGAAAATCTTGACCTTTTTGTTACTCATTTAAAATTTTAATACGAGGGGAATTTAAAGAAAAGAATACAATTCAGTTATTGTTAGCTTTATTAACTTACATGATTGTTTGCAGTTGATTAAAAATAGGTTCACTAATTTTATATATAGAAATAATATTAAAATAGGGTAATACAATTTTTTATTGCTTCCAAATTTGAATTAGAAACCCTCAGTTTGACTTGTAAAATGCGAATAAACTAATTAACACATTCTTATATTCTTAGTAAAGGATTGTATTTGATATTTCAGTAATTAAAAAAATATATATATTCAGATTATATTATACATAATATGCTAACTTTAATTTCGAAATATTAGTTGTTTCTATTGTTGTTTCTCTAGACATACACAACATTTAACATTTAAGGGTTATTAATTATTAACCTATATATATTTTGAATTAATATAATTAAAAGTATATATGTTGACTCCTTTAGACTTCCTTTACTCTGTATTTTAAAATATCACCATCCATGCGAAACAATGCGAAGAATGATCACTTTGTTACACTATTAATATATATGAATAGAATAGATTTCTTCTGAACAGTAACTATACCGTGTTTCGTTTCATTTTATAACCTGAGGCTGATATGTTTTCATTGTAAATCTATTGACGTAGTGTTTATTATTTTATCAATAAATGAGGTCTAATAATAAGCCTATACATGTTTAAATGTGTAGTCTATTTACACAATCGAAAACGCGAAATATGATTTTGAAAAAATAATATTAAAATACAACATAATTGATTTCGTAGCATCCGTTATACATAGAGCAAAATATTTTAATTTTACAATATGATTTAAAATGAAGTTTTACATTCTGATAATTTGATACTATATATACATTATGTTTGTATAGTATCAATTTTACTCACAAACAGAATTTTTTGTTGTTCATGGTTATATTTATATAATTTTCACTCTTATAAAATATAGTTTCAATTATTTTTTGATGCTTGAATTGATTTTCTTCCTTTTAGTAACCACAATCTACCATTAAATCGGAAACTGTTTTGATTCAAAAGATTTAATCTTCTTAGAATGCTTCCATTTATAATATAGGAAAGAAACAATTCAATTAAGTTTTCTCAAATGAAGATGCATTCTTAGCACTTTTTGTAATAAAAATATTCATCGTTTTTAAATAAAATACAACAAACTTAAAAAAAACTAAACGTAAGCTTTAATTGTGTTACATCTTTCAAAGCATGTAACATCTTATCTTGATGTCCGTATTTCCGTTTGTACTAAAAGTTTGATGACTTCACGCTGTATCAGATCACTTTTATCCCTCATTTATCATTTCTTTATTGATTTATGTTCTACTCAACTTGAGTAAAAAAAAATTCTACGAGAATGGCACATCAAATAGTGTATGTTATATTTACAGCTATTAAAAGACAACATTAAAAGAATTATATGGGTAAACTGCTCCACGTTTATTATATTTTATTGAGCATAGGGCTACTTTGATATACATTGTGTTTTTTTTGTGTTTTTTGTTTTATTTAAATGGCTGAATAGACACAGCTAATAATAATTTGAATTCAATTAATAATATATTATATAACTGATTGCGATACAAAATATATATTTCTTTAAATTTAATGAATTTTTAAAAGCATTTATTTCTTATTTAAAAACTTTTTTTTAGTATAACGCCGATTTACTGAAATATCTATTTACACAAAGTAAACTTGATCATGTATTGTTACATCTGATAATGTATGTCTTCATGGCAATTTAATATTCTTTTAGAAAACCTAAGCAATATACAAATTGTAAGCCTAAATTTCCTTGATGAAGGTTCTAATAACTATAATGTAACATAGGTAGAAATACATAGACAGATAACCGTATCAATCCTCCCAACTGGTCACCCATTTGTTTGCTTGCTAAAGTCCGACGTGAATGGTGGGGCAACAAAAGGGTGGACTTCGGTCTCAACTGTCCCGATGCTCTACAAGCCATCCCAATCAAGGCGCTGCCACATCTGCTACACGCGAGCTACTGGGAGTCCATGGATGCCGCTGCCTTCATTCTACGTCAGGTAAGTCATCGCTTTGAGATCGATACTAGCCGTTTATTGGACGAGATCACTGCCGTCAGATTATAGCGTATTATTTTGTGTGGTTTTTATTGATTGATTATATTGACGCGTTGTAAAAAAATCTAATGTTCTTATAATTTGTACTATATTTACATATTACATAATAAACACGAAAATAAATATTGAGTGTCTAACTATAGACAAAGAGAATAAGTGAAAATATGACATAAAAGATCAATGAAGCCAAATGAACAACCACACAGCCCCAGAATGACTGAATTAAGAAAGCACAAAACATAAGACTGAAATAATAGAACAGCCATAAACTGAAATAAAAATTTGACAAATTGAAAATTAACAAATTAAAAAATTGACAATCAGGCAAACAATAAATATTTAAAAATTTAGAAAATGAAGGAAGACAATAAATGAAGCAATGCGTACTGTGTTGTAATAAACATGTTAATACAACGTAATGAATAATATAATATTAGCTAAAGCATTCTCCAATCAAATGTTATTGTAACCGAGCTAGCCTATCTATCATATCATGATAAATATGATCGAAAAAATGCATACATATTTAATGTATTGAATTGAAACAATTGTCATAAAATTTGAGAAAAAATGTCTCATTGCAAGTTATAAGTCGACAACGATAATTATTGTTAAAGAATTATTCATTGGGAAACATTTTCAGCGATCCAAGAGAACTAGGTAGAGCAGCAGTTGTATTAAAAAATATTGGCTGGCTATAAATTGTTTGTCATTTTTGAGCAACTGTACTTTTATCTTGTTTATTTTCACAATTGAAATGTATATTTTTTTTGCTAGAAACTAGTTTTATGTTTTTATAGAGTATAAACAAACAGGCCATTTTCCCCATAAACTTTTCCATTAGTAGGCTGCTCGTAAATGAAATATTATGTTTCAATAATAAATAATAACGTATTTAAATTTGTAATTAAACGACTCTATCTAATACAGTTGGAAGTGTGTGAATTGAATTAATTTAACTAGCTGTTTATATCATTAAAAATAATTACTCAAATGTCATAATTATTTAAAATGTTATCAAATTTATTTATTTTGTTTAATTAATTAATTAAGTCAATTTTTTTGAATAAATATATTTATTTTAAGGGTACTCAAAAACACTAGAGAACAGGATTTATAAAAATTTAATCTAACTAAACACATTTTTAAATGAATGGAATATATACGTTTGTAAATACTTTTTCAATGCGAATCTTTTTGTATTCTATTCGTAGTTCATTCTGAACACAACTAAATTAATTAATACGTAAGTATGTCATGAGTACTGACTATTAGCATAAAAGAGTTTATTTGATTTTATTAAATTATCCTTTTTTTGCGTACTACACAAAAATAATGAATAAACTTAATTGAGTAATTTAAAAAAGCTGAACTGTGAAATATGAAGAAATTTTTTAATGTAAATAGCTTTATTCTAATAAGGTTTATGTATTTTGTTACTCTGTTAAAATTCGTATTTTACAAACACTACTACTTAAAATTATATTTACTCTGATGTTAAATTAAGTAAAACATTGTTAATACCTACACCTAACCAATTGATATGCATTGATTTTATTAATTGATATTCACCAAACTATATAATTATAATACATGGTTCTTGTAAATCCACGTAAACTTGAATTTGCATTTCTTCCAGGAAATATTTTATCGCGATGGATCTATCAAATCTAATTATGTCAATTAACTTTGGAAAATGTTGTCAGATTTAATAATTACTACTGTCAATTATTGTTATAGACAATATAATGTATATAGACAATATAGAAAAATCTTTTTACAAAATAATAGTGTGATATTTATCAGAGGATTCCGTCCGTCATTAAGGTTTGAGTTGAATGATTAAAATACCCTTTGTTGATAACAGTTCGATTTGTTAAGGCATCATATTATTGCACTGAGAGTCTGCATATTATGTTAATACTTTCAATATAATGAGTTAATATTGTCATGAAACATAAATGTAAAACTTACTAGGAAGTCTAGACAACACACCTAACTAGTAATTAGAGCAAAACAGAATTTTAGTGGCATCTTCGTGGCATAGTCTATAGAAGCGCATATTATTATTGTCTATAAATCGTTGTTCTGACGTCTTTATTACCTTTGATATCTGTATGTTATACTTAGAATCTAAAATAAATATTCCAAATTCCTTGGTCATTATTACTTTTGAATTAAACCGATGGTTGTATATTCATTCTCCTTCCTGCTATACTTATATACCGTCTTGCTGCTAATTGTCTAACTTGAATGAATTGAAATGAATGTATCTCTTATTTGTTTATTTTACTTTGTTATGTAGCATATGAAATGAATTATTGTTAATGTGATTTACTTCACGGTGTTGTGGTTTATTGCAGTTATAAATAGTTTAATTTTTTATGCTATATAGATAATGATATTAAATATATTTAATTAATAATTATTACAGGCTATATCGTTTTAAGCGAATAGTTAACATAATAAGGGTTGTTTTTGTAGATAATATAAAATACATTATAAAAGTTAATTTGAATTAAGAAAATGAATACAGCAATATTTTACCGTTATATTTCTAGGTTAAACATTCTCATCAAAGGTGTATGCAAATGAATTAGGACATGTTTTACAATGACTTTATAAGAAAAGTGAAGGCACAGATCACTTACAACAGCTATAGCCAGATTTCAATCAACAACATTGTACCAAGATATATTGAATAACATCAATAGTTGATTAAACAAAAACTTGATGAATATAATTAGAACAGACAAATTTAAAAGACTGTTTTAAACATAATAAATAAATACAGAAATCCCATTAAAAACGTTAATAAAATAAAATTAAATATACATATAAATATATATGTATTATAATATAAAGTAGAACATGAACGAAAAAAATAAATACACGAAATTAGAAGATGTCTTGATGAGTTTCTATCTGGCTGTTAGGTGCCGATTTCAGCGACTTTATGGACATGTTTTCTCGGGAGCGGAGCCCACGATATTTCTGTCCCTGCTAATGAGTTCGAAATCGAATTTTGCCCGGCACATTTAGCTATGTAAAAAAAATTGAATTTATCTTGCTTATGAAGTTGGATACGATGTATATGTACAGGATTTGTAAGCTGCATTGTATGCAGTAGGATTTATGGCATAAAGATTGCTTGCAACAAAGATGTATAGTATATATATGGACAGTTCGTATTGAAAGGTGGAGTTTCCTTAAAAGTCTCTTTATGCATCTATATTTTCTCTCAGTTATGGGACATGTAGGTTGAATATACAGGGCTGTCCATTTGGTGGTCTTGGGGACGGTTGTGTAGTTTGTAATTAGAATGTAAGGATTGTGGTATCCATGTCTCGTAGGGTGTTGTCCAATATTTTCATATGTCTCATAGTGTCTTTGAGATATTCGATTGACCTCGTTCTGTATTATGTTTCTTTTCATAATAATAGATAGGGCTGAATCGAAGTGGAAAAAAATATTTTTCTGACAGCTTTCCGTTAGAAACAACTGTTCTTCATCGTCGTTCTTGATGACCACATGGAAATCAAGGAGGCACATACTTCCATTGCTGACTGAATTTTCGATTTCAAAATGTATATTTTGGTATTCATTTTCTTAATTCTAATCAACTTGCAGCATCACCGGCTTTTTTATAATTTATTTAATAAGATGCTACAAGAGCCATATTTTCCTAAAATCCCTATAACAGGTAATATATTGTAATCCCATTATTTTGTTATATAATAATATTTACACCCTATGGAAATTTGCAACAACTGTGGAATACCAAAAATCAAATTCCATTTATGGAAAATATATGGAATTTGAATAACTAAGTTTATAGAAAAGCAATTGAATATATTGACAATCCATGAAAAAAGCATAATGTCTATTTTGGAAATTGTTGTTACATTGTATAGTTGTAATACTACAGAGTTATCTATGCAACCTTATTCGTTTAGTTGTAGTTGTTTAATTTACTTAGATTTAATTAATTCATTCTTAAATAACAAACTTTAGTTATGTCTTCTTAAATTATAATCCGTTCAGTCACACGTTAACATTTTTCACAACAGGGTAGGGCCTACCTACAATTTTTATGTGAGGTTTATATAATATATAAGTGACACTTGAAATATGATACCTTACTAAAACAATATACATATATTATTATATTTTATAAATGGATATGCCTTTGCGCAAAGGTTTGTGTTATGCATGTTTTCTTTTAAAAACTTTATTTGGGAGTACCGATCACTTCTAAATTAACATAAGCAATATTTAAACTTTAAATCCCAATGATATTACTATTGTTGACGAAATAAATTGGATAACATTTTAGTTATTTCGTGTTTGGCATGTACCACTATCATAAAACATCTTTATTTTTCTAATTTTTTAAAATCGTTCTATAGAGCCAATAAACTATAATGAATTAAGTCGGGATATATCATGCATTAAGTCATTCTCGAAGAAATTTACTCACAATACTTCAATATCTCAATACCTCAATACTTCTCAATCTAATCGTATTCCTTTTCTTACTACTAAAAATCCTCTTTTTAAATATCTTTCTTTAATAACTAAAAAGAAAAATTCCGTTACTTCAATTAACACATTAATATAAATGTTTTCTTAATCCCCCTATGATTTTTTCGCATCGCAACTAAGAAATTAAAGATTCCCTTGATAGATCAGACATTAATCGCAAAAGAAATAATTCTAAAAATAATATTCCATTAAATTTTTATTTCACTTAAAACTTGCTTAATTTTGACGAATCTCCATTATAACATCTCAAAATTTGTTTATTTTTAAGTACAATATTAATAATTTGGCAACATGTTTCTACAAATAACTTAAAAAATGTAATTGTAAATTTAAAATTAAATAGACTTAACCAACACCAAAAGGATGTTAAAGATTAATTAAAGATGTACTCCTTGTGATTGTGCTTTAGTCCTTCATGTTTTAAGAATTACTCACGAACTTAATAATATAAAAATCTATTTATTATAAACTAATCGTCGTCAAAAGGAAGAGGAAGATATTTTAGAAATTTTAGTGTGTGCAATAAAATGTTCTCAATAGAGATGAGGGGTGTCTCGTTTAATACCTTTATGGTTGTTTATATTTTTTGTAATTCTGTTGTAATATAAATAAGTTGTTTTGTATAAACACTTCATTCATCTCCATTGCATATACACTTGTATATATTAATTAAAAATGTTATACTTATTTCCAATAAATTCAATCTAATTTTCTCATGTGTACTTTTGTATATAAAATTGATTTAATTAATTAAAGTTTCTATGTTATGTAATCCTAATCATTTTCTCCCAAACTCTGACGAAGATGTAGTATATTAATCACAGAATTTAAAATTATCTTCATCTATTTATTGTTTTTCATTTTACACAAGAAACATATTCATTTTATAATTTTTTTGTAAATATTCTGTTTTGTCGCTCAGTATGCTTTATTAATCTTAATGCTGCACTTTTTATAATATCAGAGATAGTATTGCTTTTTTGATTTGGTAAAATCTATTAAAAATGGCGGATATTCTTCATAACTACAACATAAGTAACGAAAAAGTAACAATAAATGAAACCTTTCAAATTTACTACTGAAGCATATTCATCGGCAGGAAGATCTGGAAAGAGCTGTTTCGTCCTTATTATAGGACTCATCAGCAAACCATATCTCACATTAACAAAATGTGCCCGAATTCAGTAGTACTTTACAAGGCCCGAAAGATACGCCATAGAAGAGCCGATTTGCATTTATTGAGACTTTTTCGTTTCTAGTATTCTAAGAACGATATTGTATTTTTTTCATAATTTCCCCTCAACAACTCTCCCTCCCGCTCCAGGTGGTGTCGGATGTGTCCTGCGTGGCGGGGGAACACAGTCGGGACCACACCTCTGGTCAGGTGGGTCTGGGGGCCGGGACAGGGGGCTCCACCGAGGGGCTTACACCGGGTCCCCGAACTAAGTGGAAAAACAGGGGCAACTCCATAAAGCTCAAGGTATAGCTGCTTGATGTAGTAGTGGTCATGGACTGTGCATTGACGTTGTTCGTCGTCAAGTTTGTGTGTGTGTTTGTGCTATGTGAGAACTGACCACGGTTAAGAGGAGCGGGCCAGGAATTATTAATTTTAAATGCCGAAACAAATTGAAACAAATAGATATTTAGAGGTTATGATCGGAAATTCGAAAAGAGTAACATATCAATTACATTTTACCAAAATCATGATTACTGGTTCCAATTTATGATCAAGGGATTACATCTACAGTTGTGTATCACCAATGACCTCAGATGTTTTGTAAATATCATGAATATTTTATGAACATGAAATCTGTTTAGTAAATAATATGATTAAAACATAAAATCGAGGTTTTGAGATTTAATACGACGCTAAAGTTACAATAATATTAGAATAATATCTTTAAAGTTACGTGACATTGAAAGTTTCCAAAAGTCAACCCTGTTTTTTACGATAGTAATAAATCATGGCCATGAAAAAAACTATGCACAAAGTTATTTAAAATGGCTGTGATTTTCTAATCTTATGATCCTAAATTGTAACCTAAATTGTAGATCCTAAAAAAATTGTGTGTTACTCACTTCAAATATCTGATAATAACCGTATAGTTTCATAGGCATTTAACCTGTTTGTTGTATATTTTCTCCACCATTGGTATATTTTAATATTAATTTGACAATTGAATTTCATGATAACTAATTCGAAATAAAATATACTAAATGTATTTGTTGTGATTTAAAAGTAGAACTTGCTGTTTGTTCTATGAACAGTTCAACACTTGATGGACTGGTAATTATGACAATCAAAGATTATAATAAATATGAAAAGATATTTTTATTGATATGTACTGTATAAGTCATTTGAAATAGACCATTGACAGTTTAAAACACTTATTTGATTTAATTATTATTGATTTTATTTTTAATTGTTATTGTCGATAATGTAGTATTTCAATGCCATAGGGTTCCTTTTATGTATTGATAACATTTTAGGAATTTTTGAGCTGATACAGTTCTTGGTTTTGAAAGAAAGAATTTTTTTAAGTTGGAAAAATTTTGTTTCCCACCACAATTCTTTACTGTTAATATTGCGTTATTTTAATTTAATATTTAACGAAGTTATTCTTTGCATATAATTGATATACTATTTACACAGCGTAATTATTATTTTAATATTTTCAGTAACAAACCAGCATACCATGTTTTTTCATCATATTTCAATTTTTATGTAATATAGTACCTATCTAGTCATTTATTTCCTACCACGTATTGCTTATTTTAATCAAATTTCCATGACAACAAGAATCAAATGAAACAGCTTTTATTATGTACGTACAATATTGTATTACATTACATGCATAGTAATATAGTGTAGTTATATACTGTTTTGGGCGGCTTTTAGTGTTTATTTCGTGTTTATAGAAATATCTAATCATTACAAAAATCAACTGAAGCAAAAATGTTTATGGTGTGTTAGATGTTTTCAAGATATTTTAATTTATTAATTTTTTTGAAGATGGTATTATTTTCAAAGTAATAAATTTGTTTTAAAATATTAAAATTAAAACAATTAATTTGATTATGACATTTTTGTAACACTTTTTTAAAGTATTGATTACTATTTATATTCAATGCTTATCAAGTGAAATAATCCGTTTAAAACCGAGTTTTCATGGTGGGCTTTAATTTTGAGATAGATAATTCAATTGTTATAAAGTATTAATATATATAGATTTTTTGTAGTATCACTAATTTAACTGGCATCGTCTATTATCATCAGAATTAGAAAAAAACTTGTCCATGTTGTTAATTTTGTTGTAACAAGAACCAAATAACTTGGTTTTTTTCTCCTCTCGACTATCTTTCTAACTATTTTCAACTACTCCATTTTAACATGTTATTTGTTAGGTTTTCACAAAATTATTTCCCTGTTTTTTTCTTCTTTCTTTGGCTGGCTTATTTTACAACCATCTCATCAGGCTATTTGTATCCCATATCATCTGGTAAGTGTTTGTCATTTGTTACTAATCCATCGTCTCTTCTTTAAAGTTGTTCTTTCTGCCAGCAGCTTCTCTATCCTATAAGCGGTAAACACGAACAGAACAAAGCGAAGCTAGAATAATAGATTGGAAGTTGGGATAAAATATAAACACACCTTGTATTTATTGAGTGTTAAATTTGTTCACAATATAATTGTTTCAATATTAGAATGTCTTTATACTCAGTCTTGGCTGTCATTGTTTGATTAATGTATCATTGTTTGTGATACACAAATTACTTTTGCATTTTATTTAGAGTTTTTCAACCGTATTGTTAAGTTAGTAACACTTCTTCATTAATAGAACAAAAGGACGGGTACCAATTTATGTAAGTTTAGCTTATTTTAACCCTTTTGTTGTATGAGACGTTGTTTTTAAGACGATCATTATTTATAGGACAATTAATGATGTCATTCCATTATTCATCAACAAATGATGGAATTCATAAATCATGAACAAATGATGTAATTCCATAAATCATCAACAAATGATGGAATTCTAAAACATCAACAAATGATGTAAATTCATAAACATCAACAAATGATGTAAATTAATAAATAATCAACAAATGATGGAATTCATAAATCATCAACAAATGATGGAAATTCACAAATCATCAACAAATAATGTAAATTCATAAATCATCAACAAATGATGGAATTCTAAAACATCAATTGATGAAAATTCATAAATCAACAAATGATGTAAATTCATAAATCATCAACAAATGATGGAATTCTAAAACAACATTTTATTGATGGAAATTCATAAATCAGAAAATGATGTAAATTCATAAATCAGAAAATGATGTAAATTCATAAATCAGAAAATGATGTAAATTCATAAATCAGAAAATAATGTAAATTCATAAATCATCAACAAATGATGGAAATTCATAAAACATCAACAAATGATGGAATTAATAAAAAAATCAATCACCTAAAACAATATTATATTATACACAACAATAACGATGAACTAATGATAACAAATTACATAAATTGGTATTCTCTCTTTTGTCTTATTATTTAAGTTTTAATTTTTATATATAACTGAAAATATAAAACCGATTGAATAATAAAATTATACATTGGATATCAACAATTTTTTAAATGATTTATTAAAACATAAACATTAATTATATTAGTTTTTAGTAAATTACATCAGTTGTATACAGTTTAGTATTTATGCAATGAGATATAATATGTTCTATTTTTTAAATAGTGACAATTTATTTTTATAAATACAAATATTATTATATAAATAGAATAAAGAAAAATGTATTTATATAATAAAAAATGTTAAATTTCATTAAATAAATATATAATGGTAATTAATAATCACAATTTTTAAAATTGTTTCCTGATGTTTATTACCTCTTGTATCACTTGGCCACTTGGTTTTATTCGTAAATCTTTTAATTTCACTAATATTACTTCTACAGATAGCACTAACCATAATGTGAAGGTGTGTTTGTATTTTATCTCTTGCTCTAGTTGTACCGTGACTGTCAATCTCGTCTCTGTTTAGGTTTTTTATCCCGCGTCGTCTCCACTTCGTCCCACCCATACTATCCTCTCTCCCTATCTGTCTAATGGTATTTGGTGCGTTAAAGAAAATGTTATAGGGAAACTTGGGAAAAGGGGTTCTTAGTGGCATGTTTGCAGCTGTACTATATTTATTTCTGTCTGTATTTTCTCTTGATTTGATTGTAAATAGTGCAAACATTATAATATGGTTATGTAAGAAAAGAATAGATTGATCTAGAATCATCACCGCAGGAAAGGGAAATTTCGAAGAGGGCTGTTTCTTTTTCAATAAAGCGTTTAGTGTTGGTCTATCAGTTGACGTCGAAAAAACGGAAGTCTAAAAAGATTATTATTTCACTGTCTCTGTAATAAAATAAGTTCTTTTAGAGATGATATTTAAAATTTCAGGTTGATTACCTTTTTAATTATAGAACTAAATTCAATAGTAACATTCTTTTTATAATATTTGAAATAAAACATTTATATATTTTTTTCTCCGTCTTTTATCTATAATATGCTTTGAAAATTCTGCCACTATTTAAAAAAGCTATTTGATAGATTTTAAAATATGAATAATCACCAGTGAATTAATAAATATTTATCAAACTCGGTACCGCGTTATGTGCATAAATGATGTAATATTATTGTTGTACTTTGTGTTGTCTACTTTTAATCGAATATTAAAATCGACTTTCTGATTGAAATATGTTTGCTGTAGCCTATTAACTAAAATAAACTAATACATATTTCTAAATAGATTTAAGTTCGCAGTAATAACAGCTGCAGTAAGGTCCTGGTGGTGTTATCAGTAATGTATATTTTATGTGTGGTACATGCTTTAGTGCGCTGATTTATTCATTGTTGTGGCACCAGTTAGATGATTGAGAGAAGTTCTGTATATGTTGAGAGTTCAACACTGTAATTATTATTACTCAGACTTCATTTGAATAGTATTACATTTTATCAGTGGATAGTTTCATTGAGGATATTTGGCTACATATCGTTTCACCTATTCTTGTTTCGCCTAATTCGCATTTTGTAAAGAATGATGCAATGAATTACGTAACCGATTTTCGTATCGATTTACCTAATGGCTGCGTCTCATTTCACCTAATCTTTAATGATTATAGTTCACTAAATAAATATAAGTTATCACAGTTTCTTGATATTTTTCTGCTTTTTCACTCACTATTTAATGATATTTATGATATTTAATCATAGGTAATTTTAATATAGTTATCGTTTAAATACTTCATAAATACTTATATGGGCATAACTTAATTTTTAAATACAACAATTTTAGGAGAAACGAATTTTAGTCTTTTTCTGTGAATTTGTGAAACAACGTTTACAATGTGCACATTAATCCCTATCAACATGCAGGTATCGTTGGTGGCATCATGACCTTTGACTTCTAATTAACTATATCTTTATTATTTTGGATTTCAATTACTTAAATTGAGTAAATTAAGTTTGAAAACAAATAAGTAAAGCGAGATTTTGTTTAATAAAGTCAAATCAGATTAGGTGAAACGAAAAGTCACCGTATATTTATTATCGGAATACGTGTAGTTAGTTATCTATTTTATGAAAGTATATTATCATCTATATTCTTATTTTTAAATCAATAAATGTGCATAATATATCTTCGTATAATATTATGAAAGGGTGTTTTATCTGGTACAAACTTCAAATTATGAGTATAGAAATGTAAATATGAAAAAATATATTAACTTTATTTACTCCGTAATCAGATATATATATTTTTTCTTTTTATCATATAATTATGAAAAATACGGATGTTTAAATTATTATTAACTTTTTGTAGCCTATTATAATCTATTCTTATTTTCTCTTTATTTATCTTTACTGGTTGTTAATCTTTCAATATTTGCTTATTCATTCATTTATGTACTTTGATAATATCTATCAATAATCTGTCAATCGATTATTTATTATAAAGGCTTGCTTAGAATATCGCATACATACTTTGGTACCTCTATGACTATATGACTCATATGTCTGTACTGTATTATTTTCATTAGAGAAATGAGTAATATTAGTTTGTAATGTAGATCGCACGCGACGATCTACAGATAATGTGAATGTCATTTCAATCAGCACAAAGAAACATTCATTATTTAGTCGCTGTAATTATATACTGATGACACCGGCATATTTAAGTATAACTGCTTTCTGTTAATTTTAATAGCTGTTGTAAATAATTTGTAATTTATTTTATTTATAAACTAACATAGAAAATGACAGCGTAACAGAAACTAAAAGTCTGGAATAACATAGTTACAATAAAATTGTTCCGCCATGGAGAACTTAGTAATATGAATTTTAAACGGTACTAAACAGAGAAGATAATTTAAGATATAACTTATCTTTTTAAAATGTATCCATTAGACAAATAATGTTAAAAGATCAAACAAACACGAAATCTAACTTTTTGCTTTCGGATTTAATTTCTTGTACACGTTACTTTTGTTGCAAGAAACACAGTTTCAGTCAATTTCAATCAATAGATTCCAAATTGAATATTAAATAGTTTTGAGTCAACTTCAAAAGTATTATATACAGTTACGATTTTTTTTTTAGTTGTTTATTGAATATTATTTTCGAAAAATACTTAATCTGTCAGTCTCTTAACTACAATCTCGACGTTATCCATGTACAGAGTAGGCCAGTTTGTTGTCAATTTCAACTTAGCTAATCAAGTTTTCTTGCAGTATTTCAATACATTGTATTTTTGATGATACTAATACGGTGTCTGTAAAAAAATCAACAATTGAATTGAACTTAAATAGATATTAAAAAATGTGTTTATTGCAAACTTTTTTTTATCATGACTAGTGCATTGCTATTTATATTATCATATAAGGTTATATATTCATTGCTGTCATAATCAAAGTAAATAATTAAGAATTTAATAAGTATTATTTAAATAAAAATGTACATTTCGAATTGCAATAGGTACATTCCAAATAGTAATTGTTCCAACAGTTAGATAATTCACATTTGCATTACTCTTTCGTAATATCATTTGTTTCGAGAGTCGATGTTTCATGGTTTTATTAGTGTTTTGATATAACCTTGTTTATTTGAAATAATTTATTTTGAATGTCTTTTCATAAGAAAATTCGTGTGAATTTGTAGCTTTTCATATCAGTTAATTTATCATTAGAATTTAATATTTCAGTGATTTTTGTGTTTTTTATTTACTTTAGTTTCATGTTTACATGTTTAGTGTTTCATGTTTATGTTTATGTTTTTATTCATATTGATTAATTGTATTATGTGAATATTAAGGTTGATATTAATACATGTTTTGCAAAATTTTCCAATTAAGCAAAAAAATGCTTTTAACTTTGTAAATATATATATTCAATATTGTTTTGCTTTCAATGTAATTTAGTCAAGTAATTAAGTTGTATTATAAATCATTGATAAACATTTTAAAAGAGTAAATCGAATTTTTAATTCCAAGAAGGGATATCGCTATTTATCATTGTCATATTATACAATAATTGAATTGATTTAGGTATTGTCTTACAGGTTAAATTGATAGTAAAAACATTATTTTTATAAATAAATAATTCATGAGCTAAAAAAGCTAAATAATTGTCTGATAATTATGTGCGCGCACAATTGCGTATATTGTCAAACGTTGCAGAGGATATTTGACCGAGTATATAGCGCACAGATTATTAGAATATTGGATTTTCAAAATGGTTAAATTCCAATTGATCGACTCTTGATATATTGTCATGAACACTTTTTTTCTACAGAGTGCCTCTCCTAACCATCGTGCCAACGATGTAATGGTCCTAGAAGACCAGCCCAGAATACTTTCAGCCCGGTTCATGTACGGCCCTCTCGATATGCTCTCATTGTCGGGAGAAATGGTATGTTATAATGACCACGGTGTGTGTTTCGATTTTTTTGAAAGTTTTGATACGTTTTCAAGGTATTATCGATTTTAACCTTAGCTTGTGATATTAGTAGAATATTTCTAAAACTAAATTGTCATGTAAATATTACCAATTAAGTCTTTTTCTCTGGCTGTGTTGAGTTGAATAGAACAATGGACTACAGTAATTATTACGGAAACAATTTTTAATAGTTTTTTCAGTCTTTATTTACTTTATTATTAAGAAAATTGAGATACGTTTTCTAAAATAAATAATATGAAAACATTGTGTCTATAAGAACCGAAGGTTTAAATGATTAATTTTATGAAATCACAATATTTATTTGATATAATAATTATAGTGATATCTGTTTTAAGCATTATTTTTATTGACAAATCCAGGTGTCTTTGAAAATATTAAAATTTAAATATTGCTATTGTTAAACTTTACACGAAAAATGTAATTATTCTAAAATAAATTAGAAAATAAATCACTCCCTTGTACAATAATATATATATACAAAACAAATTAATACAATAGGAATATTTGTATAATTTGTTAAAAATTATCTATATAAACTCCAGTATTGCAGTAGCCAAACAGGTAGTAGGTACAATACAAGCAGATACAGTACACTTGACCGCACACGGAGCTCAGGTGGACGTGCACGTGATGTGCCACCAGCCCAACGGGAACTGGGAGTATCTGGGCACGGAAGTGACCGACAGCAATGGTCGGGTTCAGTTCCGTCTGTCTGAGAGCAAGCGCCTGGGGCCGGGCATGTACCCGGTCAAGATGGTTGTGCGCGCCGACCACTCCTCGGTGGACTTCACACTGGCCATTCTGCCGCCCAGCACGGAGGCGGTGGTGTTCAGTGTGGACGGCAGCTTTGCCGCCAGCGTCTCCATCATGGGCAAGGTGAGCGAGGCTCCGTGTCAGTTTGGGAGGTGTCGCCTCCGCCCCGGATTGTTGAGGGAGCATCAATATTTATTATTGTTATTGTTGTTAATAAATACCTTTTTTAAAAAAAATAAAATATTTCACATTTTTAAGGAGGTCAAGCAAAATGTGTGTTTTTGTTTAAGGAAAGTCAGTGAAAAGGCGGGTAAATATGGTGGTGAAAGCTTGGCATGGAAAGTTTGTTTTGTTTTTGAAATATTGTTGAATCTTCTCAAATATGTATACTCTACGATGGCTTAACATTTATTATTTTCTTTATCAATTTATTGGACGTTTTCAGTACCGCATAAATAACAGTAGAAATAAATGATAATAATACCAAAAAAATGTGCAAAGAATTTTTTCCATGACTTTTGCCTAACTTTATCAGAAAAACCTGTTTTTTCTCTTACTTTCTATTTGTATTAATAATGTAATTAAACTTGTTAAAAAGCCAAATAAATAGTTTTGGTTTTGCGAATGGTTTTCCTAAATTCAGGTCTTAATATTTTAATTTAGAATAATAATATTATGAAATTCCGCATAAAGAAAAACACTTTAAATATTTATTATTTAATTTAATATATCGATGTTTTAATCATTGACGCAAATATTCGTTTTGTTTTGTTGCATAATTTATTTTGCAGATAAACTTGTCTAAGATATCGTGCATATCGACACGGCCATTGTTGAAATTTGTAAGTTTTTAGGCGCACATCTATGCAGATGGTTTTCTACTCTCTCTCTCCCCTCCCCTCATATTGTATTTTGGATGTTGAGTGAAACTCTATAATGTTACATTATTATAATATACGTACATTATAGAGGAGCATATATAAATAATTTGTATAAAATACAATAAATAATATTATTATTTTTGAACAATAAAATATAATAATATATTGAAATATAATATGTACTAATCAAGTTAAAAAATAATATATATTATTAAAAATATATAATTAATATTTTACTACTTAAAAATACAATAGTAGCATCTATGAACATAATTTATTTATAAAAATATTAAATGATATTCTAAGCACAATTTTCTATTCCTAGAAGTTTCATGTCAGGCTCTATTCCCTGATTAAGAACCACTGCCCTTTTATAATTAACATACTCATTCAGTAATTCATTTGAACTTCAGACCAAAAGGTCGGGGGTTTAAAAATGTGTGATTTTTACAAAACATTAATTGTTAACGTATTAACCTTCATTGCGCTATTCATATTAAGACTATGACAAATTATTTGTTTTGCTATTAGATAGTAAGAACTTCATAAAATCATGCTTGTGTTTCTTAACAATCTTTATTTGTATTACGCTACTTATATTTGAATTGAATATTTCAATTGAAGAATTGAACATTTTGAAGAATTTGATGTTTTCACTCAACAGTAGAATAAATTCAATCTTTTACTCCAATTTATTCTAAAAATACATCTAGGCGTCAAACTAACCTTTTCTGATACCTCTATCGTATTTGCTCTCTTTTCTCTGGTTATGTATCAATGAACAATTTTTTTTTAATTTAAACTATTGTGAGTGGGTGGTGTTTTCTTTAATTTTCTATCCAACTATTATTGATATTTATTATGAATAGTAATTTGGAAGTTTTCATGATTATTGAAAATGGTAGTATAATTTGAATATATATATTAAATTTTATGATATTATTGTTTCTGTGCTACAACTTTGAAAATGTAAACTAAACAATTTATATAAAAATAGAATTTAGCATTAAATTCAGATATATTTTTCATTATCTGTTGCAACGATGCAAAATATTATATGGTTTTTAAAATAGTTGTTGAGTATGATTTCCATTTAATACTTCTCCACCTTTGACAAATGTATCATATATGCATATTTGTGACTAAACATTTTAACATTAAAAGCATATTATGGCATTGATAACAGTAGACTAATTATATATAACTAATATTTGTTTAGTACTGAATAAAATTCACAATAATTTAATTCTAATATGCACATTGTTATAAATTATTATAATGGAAGTTCGGCTAAATTTTTTTTATATTCTTGAAATTATAGTTTGTGTCACGTCATGTAATAATAAATTATAATGTCTAGTTTTTTTAATCTATTTAGTTATTTTTTAAGTAGGATATAGGATTATTGAATTGTCTGAGAAAGTTTCATTCAAATATACTTACTTTTATTCTTTAGAAGGTAATTAGTCGCGATTTTTAATATAAATTTTGATTTTATTCTGATTCTTTACACTTGATTTCACGCGATAATATTTTAAATGTTGCACCCGGTTATTATAAGATTTATATTGAAAGGTAATTATTCGCTTGCTGAAATTATATATCATTAAATTGGTGTACAATATTTTAAAATATTTTTCATTGTTAAAGATTTTGGCATGTATAATACAATTTTTAGTGTCCAGTTTTGATTGGTTCAGATTTGAAATGTTCAGTTATATATTTTGTATGCTTATTGTTAGAATAGAAATCTGTATTTTGAATTCTTGATTTTTTATTCACAAAAATAAAACCTAATTGAGAACCTCTAATAAACTATTTCTAGTTGCGAGAGTCAATTGAATCGGGTATTATAACTAAGACACGTCAACACCATCTCTCCCCACCCTGGCCCCGTAGGACCCGAAAGTGCGGCCGGGGGGAGTGGACGTGGTGCGGCACTGGCAGGATCTGGGCTATCTGCTCGTCTACATCACCGCTCGACCCGACATGCAGCAGCGCCGGGTGGTCAACTGGCTGGCGCACCACAACTTCCCCCACGGTATGGTCTACTTCATGGACGGCATCAGGTCGGAACCGCTCAGGCAGAAGTCCTCCATCCTCCAGAAGATGGTTAATGAGGTGGGTGGCCTGGTTAATTGCATGATTTGTGGTGTGGTTAAATATATACTCCTCTGGGAATTGTTCATTCCGTTAGTTTAGTGTAATTTATTTACATGTACGCAGCGCCATTTTAAAAACCGACCATTTTTATGCAATAAAATATCTTTCTTAAAAAATTTATCAATGTGTAATGTAACTTATTATTTTTTATGTAATTGTTAACTATAATGTAACACATTCCCTCGTATTTGTTATACTCACGATTTTGAAATATTTCCTGGCGACCTGTCACAGTATTATACCATAGCTAAATAACCGAATTGTGTTAGTTTTCAAGAGGGGGAATCTGTTTTTATTAAAAACACTTGTCATCGTATATTCTTTGATAGTACTAGTACACCGGAAACTATCGTTTATCGGGTATTATATTCATGGTCAAATGGTTTGATCTACCTAGTATATAGTAATGCAACAAACATGTAGTCACCACTTTTAACTAGGATATAGGTACATTGTATATACGCTATAAAAGTATTTTATCTTATAATATATACAAGTTCAGCACAATTATATTAAAATTTAAAAAATGCAAGTTTAGTTGAGGCAGTAGCAATATATTACGTTTTTAATTATTGATGAATTATAATACATTTGTTAACATTTTAAATATATGTAGTGATGTTAACGTTTAGTTATTAAAAATAAATGTAGAAAAAACATTTTTTTAGCCGAACGCGTTTTCGAGAACTTGTTATCTTTATCAATGCATAAGTTAGTATATCAAAATAACATAAAACAACTACTTAATTAAAATACAATCAATATAAATGAAATCAAAATATTTAAAGTTTAAAATTATTACAACAATTTATATATTACAAACAAATCATTAAGCAGATTTGAAAAATATTAACGTAATTTACAAACAAGATATAGGTATATACGAGTACACGATTTTTGTGCTTTACATACAATATATTACCGTTATGTGATATTATGTCGATTTTAAAAATCAGTTAAGTTATGAAATATTTTCAACACTTTTTTTGGGAGTGTCCCTCCAGATATTTTGAAATAAAAAATCTGCTCGAGAGATAATATTTTCCCTATCTAGAGCATTTAAGAAACCACATTTAGAAGACAATGGTTATGAACTTATGAACAAAAAAGCTATAAAAAATAATCAATAAATTAACCTTTTATATTTATATTGATAAATATTAGAAGACTACATGTTTTTTTCACAAATTTCTCACTGATCACTTTCTAAAAAATTTTGTATATAAGTTAAATTATTTCTTCCTACTAATTTAGAACATTATATTACTTCTTTAAAACTATGTTTAGATTATGTACTTAGTCATAATGATTTTTTAATTTGATCAAAATTATCCACAAAAATACTATAAGTTAATTCTATTAATACCTACAGTTTTAGTAGTAGGCCTATACGATACTGTTTAGTTTTATAATCTAATTAAATTGACTCGGTAAAATCTCGTGTGATCCAGATTCAACTTAAGATCCACTGCGCCTATGGATCAGCCAAAGACGTCAATGTCTATCGATCTCTTGACCTTCAACCGAACCAGATCTTCACAATTGGCAAGACCTCTAAGAAACATATTCCCAACGCGACGGTAAGCTCATAACTTATCTGTCATTCTTATCATTGGACTTTATAATAATAACTTTCGATAATCTTTCTACTCTAAATAGCGGTTACTGGTCGGGAGTTCAAGAAGTACAATAATTCAGTCATAATTGTATTGTGGAGATAGACTTGTATTTAGACTTCGATCAAGACATGTTCTAATTAATATACTGAATAAAATGTAATTAGGTACGATACGATACGACTATTTAACGCACTTTTGAAGTGGCTACGTTGATACCGTATTTATTGATTTTAATTTCAAATTTATCAAATTTACTAAAATTTATTATAAATTTTATATATATATATATATATTAGAATTTAATTTATTATAAATTTTATATATATATATATGTTAGAATTTAATTTATTATAAATTTTAGTAAATTATACATATAAATATAAATATACATATAAATCAAGTAAATTATACATATATGTATAATTTACATGCTTCCTGGGGTTGGTAATTATTTTGCAACAGCCAATTTGTATATTATACTAAATATATGTTGTTCTTTTTATGCCAGGTGAACATAATATTATATAAACTTATTTCACTTGTATTCATTCTTCAAATCAATATTATCAACCACAGTCAACTCTGTGGTGTTTTTATTTCATATTAGCCTCATCCCTTAGTAGTCCCATCAGATTGACAAATTAATTCCAAAGGCCAGTTACATATTTATCTGTTTGCTTTTATTAACATGTTTCAAAGAGGGTTATCCAAAGAAGCAGCCATGTCCGGGTTATACCTCTCATGTATTTTCTCTATCCTAGAAGTTGCCTCGTGAAACAGTCGAGTAGCTATCTGTCAACACCTAATGTATTTAACAAGATTGACCATCATGAAGGATACATTAATTATTCAAGGATGTATCCTCCAAATTTTTTTCCACAAACGAAGTCAAATATTATTAATTAAACCTATCAATGAAACAGGCGCGCATTCATACCCATATTGCTCATATTCGTGATCACCATACAATACGTAATCAAAAACTGATTTTTCAAAATTTCAAACGTAATATTTTAAAACATTATGTTTAAACGAAGTTTCTTCCCGTTTCAACTATAAGTAATCAATTATCGATTTATTATTATCATCTATTTAAACCCTTTTGTTTAGTGTCTTTTTAATTTTCACATTTTAATATTCCGTGACTATTGACTGCTATCGTTTGATGTCCATCAGGTATATAATATCCATCAGATATATATATCCATTATAGCTGCTATAATGGATACTTCGTAGTTCATACGACATTCTGAGAGAGTATCCTTGTTTGTGCCCTCTTAGTATTGACAAAAAGCCTAGGAAACTATATAAACGTGCTATTTCATTTAGTTTTCAATTTACTTATTAAACTGGGAAACGTTTTGGTGAACTGGGAGACAATCTATAGTAACAATAGAGGCTTAAATAAGTAAAAACCTGAAATAATCCTTGCGCTCAAATATTTCGATAGAGAATTAATTTAACGATGAAAATTAAATATTTTTTATATTTTTGAAATAATAATTTATTTGGCATACTTTACATTTTTTGTTACTTTTTATTTATAGAGAGATTTATATATTAGTCTATCCTTTTATTTTGTGACTTATTTATTTATTAACAGTGTTTATTTATTATAGCTATAAATTGATGGATGCCACACTAAACACCCCCCCTTGACAAATCACTCTGCAGTTGCTCACGAACGGCTACGCTGCCCACCTCAACGATCTGGTCACCCGGAGCCCGCTCTCCCGGCCCGCCCTAGGTGCCGCTCAGCTCATGCTGCGCAAGGCCTGCTTCGAGTTGCCCCACAAGATGCCCTCGCATGATCGCGGCAGCTCGGGCAGCAAGCGGGGCAGCTCCTGTCTCTCCTCCTCCGCCTCGGGGGGCTCCCCGGTGGGGGTAGATCAGGAGGGAGGTGGCTCTACCGCCGCAGTCGCTGCGGCCGGGGGACAGGTGCTGGCCCCGGTGGTGTCTGGTGCCGGGGGGGTGCTTGGGGTGATTGTGGGCCCCGAGGGAAACACGATCATTGAGTCGGGGGTGGGGTCGGCCTATGCTCAGAAGTCGAGGGGACTCTCGCCCCGGTTGCATCTCAGATGATGAAGGTGACACACACCTCTCCTCTGTTTTAGGGAATAGATCAGGGACTTGCTAATATGCACGGAGTTCGAACAGTCAAATTTGCACGGAAAGTGTATGACGCGGATATGTTTTTATTAAGACTATGAAAATTTACGAATGTTTATAGTTTGATTAAATTGTGTTTATAAATTCAATCCCGCTTCACAAAATTATTGGGCAATTTATATCTTCGGCGTCCTTTCATTGATTAAGTTCTTGGATAATATAATGATCATTGTTGCTATAGATTACCTACTCTATATAGCGCCTTTATGTGCTCTTACTGATATGGTTCAATGCATATTATGTTGTAAATTATGAGGCAAACTTGTTTGAGGACATGTTTAAGGTTAGTATTATTAGATTAGAAAGTTGATATTATGTTAAATAGATGTAGCATTCCTGTGTAATGCAACATTTCATACTGTAATGGGTGAACATATTTAGGAAACTTTATTTTAACAGGACAATTTTTTTAATTTTAGGTCATTTAATAACCCAAAAAAGTAAATTAGAAAACTTGTGTTGCCTACCCTTTCACGAACAATGTTACTTTGAAGACAATTGTCTTTAATAGATAAATAGAGTAAATCCATAAAACATCACTATGAATTACGTAAAAGTCACGATGAATTAAAGAACCAAAAATAACAAAAAATAGTGTTCTCTCTTTGTCCTGTCAGCGAAGAATTTTGATTAACATTCGGTGTATTACTTCGATGCACTACAGGATTGCTTCTCAACTGTTTCCTCGATGTGTTCTAACTTCAACACTAAAATTCAGCCAACGAAGTACATACTGATGCTAACTTACTACAAGTATTACAATTCCTGATAATTCTCCCACAATAAAATTGATGGAATATTATATTGTTTACTGTATTATTTGTTATACTTATAAATTACTATCATGATAACTATGACTCTATACAAAGTAAGTAAATAGACCTTATTGTTACTGGACCTGACCTTGAGCTTTATTTTCACTCGTATTGTTCATGACTTGTTTCACTGGCTTGTAGTATATTCAAATTGTTGTAATTGTTAACAAAATCAGAACTTATTTTTACACTGTATATTTGAGACTATTATCGTAATAATGTCGTAAGTTGTCACTTCATTCTGCAATAGATCGCTTCGTGTTTTATACCGATTTCTATCAAATTATTGAAATATTAACAAAATGTTGAACGTTATTATTATTATCAACAATAACATCTTTCGATAAATGCATGTATATTATACCTTTATTTGTTTCCTTTTAATTTCGTATAACGATAACTTTAGTTTTGCTATTTCTGTGACATTGACTGAATTATATAGCTTCTATATTATATATTGTGATAGTCTTCAAACTTGCCATTGTTATCGTCTCTTCTAGACTCATGCAGACTCTTAATGTGTTTCCCTTTCTTAGATAATTATAATCTGCAATCACTGATTTCTTGTTTCAACTCGATAAGCCTCTTGAATCAATAAAATAGACATTTGTATTAGACAGCCAGATATTAATTAGATATATTCTTTTAGTTTTAAACTTTATAATAAAATATCCATAATAGTTAGTCGTAAGTGCATAATATATTCACATATAAAACATGAATTTTTAATATACAATATATATCTTCTATTTCATTCTCTTATACTATACTATTCTATACATTTCTTTATTTTCTTGATAAATAAAACCATTCTAATCATTACATCATTAAAAAAGTGTAGTCTTAAAATGGTCTGGAATAGTTTTCAAGTTTCTTATATACTAAAAAAAAAATTAGTACTATTCTCAACTACGGCAGCTAGAATAATGAAACTGGCTTGTAACAGCATGACCAGTAAATATGCCTTTTATTTTATTAAATAGTTTTAATCATGACTATCTGCTATTGTATTATGTTTGCTCGGCTTCAGTATATGACGTGCTAATTATGAGCTTACTCACAAAGTAGTTATAATTATTTATATCATATATGGCCTAGAATAAATATTGAATTAATTTAAAATAAGACATTAGAAAAAGCTATATTGTGATCAACGTATAATGTATTCTTCTAGATTGTATTTTAATTTTCCGTTACAAATATTGACTCACGACATCATAATGTATTGAGACATGATTTTTAGATATAGCCTATGATTATAATTGCATAAATCCGTCTGTACATAATATACGCTACTGGATACTTTGAACATTTAGTCATTGATAACTTCAGTCACTTCGCCTATAGATATGTTCATGCCGACCAAAATGTGTAGTTATATCGACCAGAGGATGTCTCCGTATTTATACAGGATTATTATTATTATTATTATATGAGCATTGTTACAGTTGTTATCTTCGCCCTACTTGTTAGAATGATAATAATTGATGTATTTTAATCTGTTAAGTTTTTACCATTAGCTTGTATTATTGTAATCTATGATATTAGTGGCTATTATAATAAATTATCATTATTGTTATCTATAATATTAGCTATCTGTATAATATTATTAGCTATTAAATTGATTATTAGCTATCATTTTTATGTATACACTTGATATTTTAATGTTTATATTGTTTAGTGATTGTTTTGTTTTATTTATTTATCTATTTATGTGATAACACAGTTAATAATACTGTATCTCATGGCAATATAATATATTCTTATCACTACTGATTCAACGTTTTGTATACCCAGGTAATTACTATTCAATGTAACTTATCAGTTTACCTGTTCTACTGACCTCCGTAATACCAACAGATCTTTATTTACTATTATTATAATATGAAACTGTTCAATATACAATCTTGGCACAAATAAAGCATATTTTGACGCTTTAGTTATTTTTAAGGCTTAATATTTATACTGTTATATAGGCTATATAGGTAAGGGATGGGATGCTATATGTAATGGATTGGATGCTATTGATAATGGATGATGCTCACTTTGATGTAGTTATGCTATTATAGGCTCTGCTTATATAATTAATATTATCGAACAACAATCTAATCTTTGTATCTAAAATCATAATTCTTAAACATTATTATAAGTATTGTTTGGTTAATCTGTTCTAAGAAAGGAATATATTAAAAAAGCCTATGTTGCTGTAATTTTTTTAATAATACTAATTTTACAGCAACATAGGCTTCTTCTTTTTTTATATATTCCTATTAATCATGTTGCAAAGGGAAAATCACATTTTTATTGTTCTAAGAAAGATATAAATGATAACAGTATATTATTTAGCATTATGTTGTTATTTAAGTAAAATATATTTCAATCGTCCGGTCTTTTACTTATACGAATTACTATTAGTTTGAAAATGTGCTGAGTATGCCTACGCTAATCGGCCATTTGAAGGGCACGTGAAAAAATCAACAATAAAAAAATTTTAATCAAGAAAATATAATAAAAGTGAAAAATTAGGAATACTTTTATACATGTTATTTATGCCAAAAGGAAATGTGTTATGCCCGGAGTGCTATATTCTGTATCGATGTGTTAATGTTTCTTTATGTAGACATACTTCAATTCAAAGTGAGCTATTATGAAGCGTCCAAACACGGATTAATCGATTTGAAATCGAATGTAGGTGGAACGAAATACTGACGGATTAAGTAACGGCATTTAGAAGTGAGCATTAAATCAGAACAAAACATCACGTTTATATATATCATATATATATCACATCATATATAAACAATGACAACACGTATGGCATCACATACAAAGGTACCTTTAGGAAACTCACCCCCTTGTTATAATTTTTGGATCCGCCAGTGACTAAACTATATCTACATTTAGAATGTTATTGAATTCTATTAATATAAATATTGCTAATGACCACTATATTGTGTACTGTTATGTATGTATATATATTATAGGTGTAGCCTACTATACATACTATAATTAATAGATGCATGTATTCTATTTGAATTGAATAAACATTGCTTATTTGGAATTCTTAATTGTTGTATGGTATTAGATATATTCATTGCCATCTTGAGACGTTAAATTATAAGTAGACGTAAAAACAAAATAAATATATTTCAGACTCTCGCCGAAGTTAAATCCATATACAGTAGCAGATATAGAACAAGGCAATCTAGGAATATATCATACATTATATTCTTGTAAGGATTTTCGAAACATTCCGCGAAGCAAATATACATTTTCAATACATTATGTGAAACCCAATGCTGTTTGGACTGTGTACATTGTGTAAAACAATTAAAGATGTATTTAAATTGAATTTAGTAAATTCATAATGAAATAATCATGATGCAAATATCAATATTTTATAAATTGCTACTTTTATTGTAATGTGATAAGGTAACATTTCCAAACAAATAAAACGATAGAATAGAAGAGACTTCATATGTGGACAAAAAAAAGCACTAGGTGTTTTAAAAATAGCTTTACATACATTCACCCATTTAACAACATATATGTACACATATGTACACATATTTAACACATATGTACATATATGTACATATGTGC
>JAUZND010048433.1:0-19867 GCA_034780555.1 Coelogynopora nodosa | reverse complement strand
TACTGTTCGACATATGGTAGATTTGTGTGCACCAACAGTATCACCTATGACTTCCAAAAAACTCCCCGATGCAAGATGCCTTAAAGTAGTAAGCATTTGTTGCTCGGGTGAAAGGGCGTTACTTCTTAATGTTGGATGTTGTAATTCGTCGTAAAACATTTCCAAAATGCGACAAAAGTTTGTTTTTTGAAAAGCGGAAACGATTAAAAAATTCAGTATTAGAATACGTTCTCTCCCATAGACTGCGCATATTCGGGGTATCTCTAAAGTCAATTATAGGTAAAACGGGCATATTAGCCATGGTGACATAACTAGGAAATAACTAACAACGTAAATTTTGTATATTGATTTGAAAGTTAAAGGAGGTATATAGCTACTTTAAAATAAGCTAGTTAAATGCTGATTTAAACGACCACATTAACTGACTTACCAAACCGCCTTACTTTTCTGCAACAGCTCTAATCGAGTAAGGCAGTTATCTTTAACTGCCCAGTTAAAAGGCCTTATTAAATTTTACTTTAACTGGCTTGGTTTCGTGCAACCGCTTTAACTGAGTAGAGCAGTTAAATTAAAGTTAAACTGTCCAGTTAAAGTTAACTGGCTTTTGAGAAACTGGCCCCGGGTGATTATGACTTGACCGTAGCAGCTGGATTTTATTAGCGAGCTGACCAGCCTTCCAGTCCTTCAAGTCAGTGTTGACATTGCCAAGGATGACGTAGTTTTTAACAATATATATAATATAGTTATCAATACTTTCAATGTTGAGAACAGCTGTCTCTGGCTGTTAAAATAGCCACTAATTAATATTGCATTGCACTGGCTTTTCTTCGCTAATATGCATGAAAAGTGAAGACCTCTAATGTTGAAGTAAAGTAACTTGTGACTGTGTTTATAATTATATATGACTATGAAACAAATTTTTTCTGTTTTATTATTTAAAGCATGGTTTACATTTGGTTTTAACAACAAGAAATGGAATTACGTAGCAATTATGCAGACAGTTGTTGCTAGTGTTATTTGATTATAAAAAGGTCTATCAAATTACATTCTCTATATATTGTATACTTTGACAGAAAATATCAAGAATAAATTTTTGGTTAGCTGATGGTTGAATTTTTGATGGTTTGAGCTACTTAGAATTTTATCAATGGAGAAAAGGTAATATTTAATTTTTTTATTCTATTTAATGGTGTTTTATATATACACAAAGCACCATTACATTTCAGTTGATTTACAAATAATAAAATTTTGCATTAATGTTTTGTTAAATATTTACGTATTAAACCTTTTCTCCGTATTCATCTCCCGATTCAGCACCACATTCATCTCAGGAACTACGCTACCTATAGACACAAACGATATATCAAAATGAAGCCCTCAAAATTCTAGGAAGATGATATTTCTCCGATTTTAATTTAATTAATTCTTCTTCAGTTATGACGCCATATATGTCCCCAAACACAATTTTACTATGTAAAAAGGCCCAGCACCACATTCATCTCCTAGGAACTACGCTACATACAGACAAATCAAGCCCTCAAAATTCTAGGAAGATGATATCTCTCCGATTTTAATTTAATTAATTCCTTCTTCAGTTATGACGTCATATGTGTCACGTACCAAACACAATTTTACTATGTAAAAAGGCCCAGCACCACATTCATCTCACGAACGAATCATTTAAATTATCGATGAATATATTTTATTAGTTTATATTTTTATTAGTTAATACATATAAATAGATAGATCACATTTTCTGTCTCCTTTTCTTTATTTAGATTATTAGAAATCATTATTGACATGATCTATTAGTAAGAAGAAGAAAGAAGTACAATAACGTACTGTGACTTTTCTTTTCTGATCTAATGTTATTTTATTGTCACCAAATTAGATTATTTTTTATAATTTTGACTGTAATTATGTCGTCTGTCGTGCTGTGTTTATATTAAAATATATTTTTATTAATGTAAAAGTAATTCAAAAATATTTCATAACTTTTACATTTGATTAATTATCTTTTTGTCATAGTATGGTGTATATTATCCTTTATAAGACTATATTTAAAATATATCGTGGAAACATGTTATGTCGGAACTGAATTAGAAATAATTAATACGTACTATGTACACATATTATATCGCTTTTAATTTTTTATATATTTATATATGTTTTTTTAGTATATTTAAGTATATATTGTTCCATGAAATTTTTACAAAATTATATGTTTCTATTTTGTGCTTATTTTATTTCTTATTAATTATTATTTTTTTAATAAATGATATCATTTAATTAATAACTATTTCGATTACGAAAGTAAATTTCACATAATTATTATATACAATGTCTATACATATATTGTTGTTATTTTATAGTGTTTATAAAAGCATGTTTACCGATTTTTTGATGAATTCGTATATCCTAGGCCTACATTTTATCTCTATTTTTATTGTGAAAATATGAATTACGATTATTATTATAAATAAAGGAATCATATATACATAGTATATTTTGTTTTAAGGTATTTTAACTGGGAGGAATTTATTATATGCAATATTCCCTTTTTGGTTTTGTTTTATATATAGATCGAATTAAGTATTACATTAAAGTAACAGAGAAAATTATTATTAACGTAATCGGGGAAATTAATTAATATTGGTTCGGCAAAATTCTATTTTTATAGTTTTATTGAACACAATATATTTTAATTAATAATCTCAGAAAACTTTGACAGACTTTGATTATTTCTCATCAAATTTTATAATTTATTTATAAAAATAATTTCATAAGCGATATTTTTCCATTTTAAATCACATTTTTGAAATGATAACCTCAATATAAACCTCTCTCCAAACACAATAAGACTCCTCTACATGTACTTTCCATCCATTGTTGGTACACAGATACAACAATGTTAAAATAAATATTCCCGGATGGTTCAGAATTGTTAATTTACTAATAAAATTTGCTTGTATAGTATTGAAGTGTTTTTTTTTTTTTTTTTAATAAGAAAAAAATATAAATTTTAATAAAATCACGTATAGGCTATGTAAAAACTAATAGTTATTTTCATGTTCGTTAATTATTTGAGGTTTTGACTTCTAAAAGTAGTAAATTGCAGAAACACACGTAGAAAAATATTAACTATGTACAACACGGGTTTCTTACGGGCCTAAGGGCCGTAAGCAAAAATATATTTCGAACCACATCCCTTTTGATAAGTACGTTATTAAATAATTACGATAACATTTTATGGAAACAAAATAAAGTTGTTAGAAGTAGACAAAATAGTTTTCGTAAACATTATCCCCAAACCACACTCGCATACAGTTGTAAAATACTTCCACCACAATTGAAAATAAGTGACTTTATTATAATTATATTTATCTATAACAGATTAATTATTGTATAGAATATACAAAAGCATTATTCATGACTATTTATATATGAATATAGTAGGACAGTACTACATAGTATTTGTAGTACACATTTTTTAAATAAATCTTACAATCTTAACAATAAATTATTTTAATATTTAAAAATTTACATATATTTTAGAATTTCTACAGTAGATAATAAATCATATTATACATATTTTACTCAGCAGTAGTATTTGACAAAATATATATTTTATTATTATAACAGTAATTAAAATAGAAATTTTAGCACTAATTTGCGTCCAAGTTAAAAGTAAACATTGAATTGTTTTGTCATAAGTATTTTGAAATCATTTTTAAAAGTTATAAAATACGAATGTCATCGATTTATTTAATTAAAATTAATTTCGGTATCCCTCAGCTTGGAATTCAGTACACTCCACATTATAATCCAATATTCTAACCGCTCCAGCATTACAGTTGTTAATAACAATGCGGCAATTTTATATATAGGCTACATATCACATTATATTATTATATATAATTAAACATTTAATTGATATTTCTATAAAAGCAATGTACTTATTCTAATAATCTGTAACTAAATATATTTTTGAGGAATTATAGTTTGTAATAGTAAAGTATTGCATGTTACATTGAAAAAGAGAAACACAGCACTTGACCACATTTTACCAATTCAAAATTTTCGCAACATTTGTTAGTACACGCGCTTAGCAACGAGTGCGATAAACAAGTTTACTTTTCAGACGTATTGTCAATCCATATTCAATTAAGGTACGATATAGTAATTACGATTCTGCTTTAATTGAATAGTACCATGCAAAACTCTATTATTATACTAATATTGTTGTGACCTTTATCGAGATTGTATTTTTCAATTGTAGATCTAATAAAAAATTAAATGTAGGATCCCAGAAAGAAGAATTTTGCATTGCAGTTATCTTGACCATAATTAACACGATTAATATCTATATCAAAAAAAGGGGTGATGAAAACTGATACACTTGGGTACCTTGCTCAGGTACATCATATCTATATTTTTAGTCGCTTGCAATATAAAAGAAGTTTTTTTGGGCCATATTACCTTTTAACACCGGGCTACTCCATTAAATTGGTGTAAACTATGAAATAAAATATCTATATATTTTGAGGATGAATTCATGGGTGCTTGCAACAAAAAAGCTATAGGGCTACTAAATAAAACACAATATTTAATTCTCTATGATTTGGTTATAGGTTACATATTTAACATTAAACTTCTACTTAATATAATAAACTGAAGACCTATATATTAAACGCCTATACTCCATAAAATAAGTATACCATAAAGTGAAATATTTTTCATTTCTCTATAAATTTTTACTCAAAATAATAGTTTTGTTAACACACGTATTTCCCTATTTGGGACAATTTGCTTACTCCACAAAAGTCCTACACTAGGTCTATATATAATTATAAATGAAAAAAATTCTCCGATATCTTTCTCTGTTTAGGACCGATTAATACATATATATATATAGAATATCAGCTTACTAATTTTGACAAAATTTGTGTTAAATAAACAATGTGAATAATATGACTATATTGAATAATTGTAAACAAAATCTATACAATTGTCTATACTGCCTTATATAAGTCTCACTTTTACCACAACTTTATACCGTTTATAAAAATATTTATTACAAAAACAGAGACAAAATTATATATACCTTAACATTATATTTGTAAAATATGTTTTACTCAATAAATCTTTCACGTTTTTTTAACTGTCAGGCATCCACAGTCATAAGACTGGCTTCACTAAAGAAAATACATTTATACTATATAGGAGGTGCATAAGATATTTCATAGGTGGGGGGTGCGCATCAGACGATCAATGTTTTCATTAATAAGGTCGAAAACATTTAATATAATATCAATATTCTTGAAATTATAATGCGGACGCATCATGCATGCTTGTGGTGAACCCTTTTGTGAGAAACACTGAACACCTCGATTAGTTTTCACAATATATATTTGTTAATATATTATAATAATTGTTGAATTTCCAAATTTAATTATTAGAGACAATATTATCCAAAAGTTGACTATATCGTATTAAACTTAAAAAAAAGTATAAGCACTTTTTGAAATTATTGATATGGTGAACACCATAGATACATATCTGGGGTAGATAGATTTATAGATTTATAGATAGATAGATTCTTGTCTCTCTCAAACAAACAATTCATATCTATATGGTGGACACATTCAGGACAACATAGTTTGTGATAGTTGGTTTTCGATATAATAAGCTCTTATAATATTTAAAACTCATTACATAATATTAAGCTGATTAGGGTTATGACTCTCCATATTTGATAAAGAAAGTATATATAATGGTTTTAGCTATTGATTTTTAATTATTAAAAATAAATAAAGTGGTTATTGTATGGCAGTATGCAAATTAATTGTGAACATGGTTCAAGACTCTATAATGCTATAAGTGGTGTCTTTCGTGTAGTACTTTTCACTTTTTAGTTGAATCAAGAGACGGTGTGCTTGATAAGTATCTCAAATTTGTTAAGAATGCACCTACCTTTCTCTAACTATTCAAAACGAAATTTTCGACAGCATGAGAGAAGAAATTGAATATAAAATTCTATAAAAAATCAATGAGCAAGTTATTGGTCCTAAATTTAGTATAATGACTGATGAGGTAACCGATGTCTCAAACAGTGAACAATGTGGCATATCTGTGCGATATTCCAAAACTGACATATCGTATCTATTGAAAAGCTACTTAAATTTGAGAAGTGTACTGGAGAAGTCATCAGTAACATAATTATCGATTTTATCAAGAGAAAATGAATGGATGTTCGTCAGATTTGCTTCCAAAATTATGTTATTGATTGAAACATGGCTATAGCTCAGTTTAAGGTTGTTCTGCAATAATTTCCTCTATAGGCCTAAATACAAAAAGCCCCATATATATACACTGCGAAAACTATCACCTTGTACACTTATAAAATATTCCTTTCGTTTTCTCTATAATAGAAAATCTTGCTTCAGTGGGAGATTTATCGATTTTTCAAATAAATTAGATAAAGCTTTCAAGAAAGAAGTTAGAAGCTGTAACAACCTAAAAGATTAGCAATCAAAAGTGTTCAAATAAAAAATCAAAACTGCCAAACGAGATGGGCAGAAAAACATAAAATAATAAATTATTTTCACGAAATGTACGACTCTCTTATCAATTGTCCTGATTAAGTTGTTTTTCATGGTACACAAATATTGGACAAAAAACGAAAACCGATGTCACCGGCCACTTGAACACGATCACCAGTTCACCGTTTTTGGCAGTATTTGAAACTGTACGATATTCTTACCTCTATACACTTACGAGCAGCTTTTACTACAAAGAACATCAATTGAGATTGTATCATCATATATAAAAGTAGTCGAGATAAAATAAAAAATTACAGCGACGATGGAAAACGAAACAACTTCATGTCGATTTTCGCAGAAATAGAAAAAAGGCAATCGTTTGAAATAACTAAATTCTAACACTATGTAGGCCTACGCTTATGTGGACGACAGACACTATGTGAGAATCACGTACAAGACACAGCTTCAACCTCAAAAGACTTCTATCGAGTCTCTGTTGTTCAATACTTTTCGCTTCTGTTGCAGCAACTTGACAGATACATAGTTTACATCAATGAGTAGACTGACAGTAATGGCTATCTGAAGCTATCACCTCGAAACTTGAACTTCATAAATGATGAGAAAAATGAAAAACTTGAGAGGCACCTTTGGGATTTAAATTTGAGTTTCAAACATGGAATATGGTCTGTTAAGGTTATGCGCCCAGGCCAACGACAACCAGTCATACTTTGCAAAACCAGAAATTCAAAATTTCTGTGCCGACCATCCCAACATCTCACATATTATTAGACTACTTTTGCTACTGCCTGTGACCTCGTGATTTGGAGAGTGAGGGTTAATTCTTCAATGGATTTCATCAAATTGGCTAGACGAAACAAACAATCCGAGTACCGACTGAATTCCTTGATAAAATATTATTTTGTCACAAAGATATTTCACATTTTCTAGACCTGGAAAAGGTGATCAATAGATTTACTGCAGAAAAACACAAGAAAAAGTCTATGAGTAATTTGTACTAATTAGTAGTGAACATTTTCTGATGGCAAGCTTATGATCCAAGACACATTATTTTTTTAAAAATTGTATTGTTACCTACGGGCATTTTCGGTTTTTTATATTTATTGTTTCCAATTTAAAAAAAAGTTTGTCGGAAAAACTATTGTAACTGTATTATATTCTGCCAGGCAAAATGATGGATACGCCACTGCAATATTCACTTGATGGTCGAAATATTTTGCACTATTTATGTTGGCGGCTTAGTTACAAAATTATGTCTAAGGTTGAACCGCTATTATATAGTAATAGCGTTTACTTTTGTATATATCGTATTACATGTATATACTTAATACTGTTTCAAAAGGGATGAGTGAGAAGAGTGTAAAGTGTATGTAATACCGTACTTATAAAATGCATTTTGTTTATATTGCTATTTTATGTAAGTTAAATAAAAGCGAAAATAAACTTTTTTTATCAAAACTGGGCTTGTCGAATATAATATCGAATATAATAACTGGTGCAATAATATTAATGCATTAGTTAAATATTACACTAGTCTGAAATTTTAGGCATTAAATGAATGCTTATAGTTTCAATATTTGCTTTTAACGTATTTATCATATATGTGTACGTAAATATCTGCATAAATATATATTAAAACATAACATTTAATAATATTTAAATTTACAGATTGTATAGACAGTTGTTTTAAAATGAGAATGTTCTATGCAAATAAATTTTTCGATAATTTGAGAAAAAAACACAATGTTAAGGAAGTGAAATCATTCAGGGCAGCAACCTCTAAGTGGTCATCAGAGTTTTATCGAACAACGGTTTCCGGTATATTGAAATATGTATAATCCGGATAATCAAGAAATTTCATTTCAAACTATGTCTCAAATAATTGTGAAATTTATATTTTTGGAATAATTTATAGATAGCCTAGTCTAAATATTACTGTTATATTATTCTCTTCCTTGTTATATTTTTACATTATAATTTAATAGGCTATGCGTACTAATAATAATAACAACATATGTTTTAGCGTGCCTATGTAATTTTTTGATTTCAATAGATCAGCCGTTAATTGTATGTAAGTCAATAAAATATTATGAGATAAATTTAACTTGATATCGAAAACGCAAACATACACGGAAAATATAGTATGTTTAATTTGTAATAAATGTAGATTATTTAATGTTTATTTTTAAACAGCATTTAGAAATATTTGGTTCAACATTTTAAACAAATATTTTAACGTATTAAAATATTTGAATAAAAAATATATAATTTTTTATTTAAAAATTTAAGTCTATAAATATAAGTATATAAGTACATATATAAGTATATATATATATATATATATATATTAGGAAAAATAATTATATCCGTAACAATTGGTTGTAACAAAATATTATTACTAAATGTTTTTCGTATTTATAACTATTATAACATTGTAGGTTAAAGATATTTATATAGAAATATTTATAAAGATATAGGCATATATATAAATACATTTTTATATGACTCTATAATATAATATAAACATTTCAGGAATTTATGAAAAGTAAAATATAGCTTAAAATGTAGAAAAAAAGGAAGCCAATATTTTATAGTAACGATCTTGCAGTTCGCATTATTTTTTACATGTCGGTATCATATAGAGATCAAATAGCAACTGTAATAGAAACCGCTAAATGTCCGATTACTGTGGTCTGTATACTGTATTGTACTGTTTTGTTGTATTATAATGTTACCCGATTTATTCTAAATCGAATTTAAGAAAATATAAGTATACAGAGGTCTAATCGATATCAGCCTTATTGATCAAGAGTTGTTGTGAAATGTTAAATAATTAATATTGTTTAATAAATTCACTTTAAGCAACAATGCTTCATTTAGGCAAAACCATTAGTTATTATTCCCGTTAAATGTATCCAAAGGCAATATGCTATTGTTTTCATCATAAAAACCTCATGAAGCATATGATGTAAAATTTTTTATATGCGGATCAATTTAGAGACATAATTTTATAACCTTTGTTTATTTCTCCATTACAATATATAGTATTAATGTAGAAAATACAAAATGTCGATCTTATAGACATGATTTAATTACATGACCTATAATAAAGTGTATATATTGTTCATAAAATATTAATATTTAATGTAACATTGTATCATTCTATACAGCTAAGTGCATGTTAATTTTATCAAACATCTGGCAAACGGATATCTTCCGTCTTTTCTTATTAAAATAATAATTTTCATCTTATGCTGAAAAAACTGAAAAAGGAATAAAAGACAAAAGTTACACATAGTACTGTACAAAATGTAAAGGCTAAAACTAAATATTTTTTTCTTTTAAATATTAACACGTATACGTATATTTAAAATTGACCATTCTGAACTATATGGAAAGTTTTACAATGTATTATACACGAAAATATGTGCATCATTACTATATATATATTGTATAAACATCTCCTTTTATTTGTTTAGGTAGAAACAAATGTCTATTTAATATTTTAAATACGTTACCTGAAGTTATTTAACACCAATTTTAATAGATTAAAAAAATTAATTACTTTATAAATACTTTTATTAAATAAACAAAAATGTAAATATAAATACATTTGAATTATAGTATTAATTATTGCGCTAGCTAGTTTGGTTTACTTGAAATATTACAAAATATTAAACAAAAAATTGATTAATGAATATAATATAGGGATCTTTGGGATCTTATTATTAAATTTTTTTTTACATGTGGTATGATTAATTTACATATACACATTTATTGTAATTTTTTTATTATTATTATCTATATACTAAATAATAAAAATGTGAGTATCCATTAAATAAGAAAAATTATCATAATTAAAATATATAATTTAATGTGGATTACTCTATTTCTATCAAACAGGCGACTTATATATAATAAAATATCTATATACATACATCACTGTAGATTATATAATCAAGTAGATCAACGTGCAGAACGCGTTTAC
The DNA here is from genome assembly GCA_034780555.1 of Coelogynopora nodosa. Taxonomy (NCBI): domain Eukaryota; kingdom Metazoa; phylum Platyhelminthes; order Proseriata; family Coelogynoporidae; genus Coelogynopora; species Coelogynopora nodosa. Next base: position 9,319 of record JAUZND010048433.1, on the reverse strand, counting down.
AATTTCATTTAAGTGTCGTTACAGAAATTCTGCCGGTTTCATGATTGAGTTTGTTGATTAATAGTTAACTAATATTCATTCATTGTGGTCATTAATATGACATTTAATAGTAAGGCAGTCATCCGTGACTAATAATGCATAGCTAAAGAAATACAACCATAATGTATTGATTGAGTGGTGACTAGTCAGACTGGTGACACTTTATACTATAAGGTTTATATACTGTATAAATTGAAATAGTAAATATATATATATACTTTAATTGTTGATATACGTTCTGTAATACTCAATATGTTCAGATGCTTAACGGCAAACCTTGTCTTGATTGACCATTGTTAACTGCGATTTATCAAATGTGTTCCATAATGTATAATGACTATAAATACACTGTAAGAATTTAATAACTGCTTTAAATGTTTGAAGTGTCTTGTCGAGTCTGTTCAAGTAATAAACATTGAAAATAATTTATAGGTTCTCGTTCTGAGTAGCAATTTAGTTCCACTTATACCATGGTCGGTCAACACTGATACCAAAGATTCTACAAATTCTACAAAGACTCTACAATTCTCACTGCAGAGTACTTAAAATTAAATTTCAATCATAACATATTTGACGATATTAACTCTTTATATTATCAGATCCACAATTTATAATATTGTCTAAAACGTCAAATATAACAAGACCTCCAGTGGCGGATCCAGGATTTTTCACAGATGGGTGACTTCTGTCTGAGCAAGTGCCAAAGGGTCTGTAATGTATTCTGAAAAATAGTTACGAAACTTTCCCCCTAAAAATGTCTACTCTTTTCACAAATGAAGTTAGACTATATATGGTAGATAAAAACACATTTTCTGGAAAGCTGTTGCTTTTTTTGGACCCAACTATGACATTGCATTGGAATTTTTCTGGTGAACATATAACTTTATCTACAACGTACATATAACTACATACTAATGTACATGATGTGTAGTAGGCATCCCTACTATCACATTTATATATCATGAATTAATAACGCATTTATATCACTTTATAGTCAATTAGGCGTCATTGTATTATTTATTGGTAGGTATAATATTACCCTATAACATTGCGAACTGCTAATTACGAATAATTTTACTTGCTTAATGAGTAAATTATATAATAGTAATAATTTATTTGCTATATCAAAATAATTTTCAAATAGCAAACCTTAACTTCAAAATACTGCTTTTCATATTTTTTTAGCTCTATTTTATCATAATTCTTACAGCGAACACATGAATATATTAATATTACTTTCAGAAAATGTATTTTCATCTAGTCTAACATCATTTTTAAAAGAGGCGAAGCTTTCCAAAAAATGTATTTATACATAGTCTAACTTCATTTGTGAAATTCGTTGCCGTCAAAATAGCTGCTGATAGAATTTGGCATTCAAATCTGTCAGGGCAATAATGGCAAAAAACGGCATTGTCAGATAAATGTGACAGTCATCAATATTCTCTACGCAATTTATTGCAAGTTAATGAAAGCAGTGGAATAAACTAGATAATATGAGGCCTACCGCAACGACCTTATTACTTCAGCACCAATGTCGATGCCAGCATCCTATTCCAAACCCTTTTCAACTTATATACATGTATACTTGGAAGTAATTTTGGGAAGGTAATTTGATGGTTTCATTGAAACAGTCACAATTAATCAACAATTTACTGGTCGCAGATGACATACACTTGATTACAGGCTGTGGTGAAAAGTTGAAGGAGTAAACCAGAAAACTTGATAAAATAGCGGAAAGCTTTGTAATGGAAAACAGAACAGAGAAGAGAAAGCTTACAGTGATGTTAAAGTCAGGCTAAAAGATTTAGGAAGCCATCGATTGAGGTTGGAGGAACACACTTTGAACAAGTAATAACATTTACGGACCTATGGTGCTTAGAAGTTGAGAAGATTTGAGGAAAATCTAAACGTTGGTATTAATTTTAGCTACTAACTGAACAAAGCTTTTCACAATATGGAAAAAAAGGACAAACACGATTCAGTTCTTAACAAGACTACATCCACTGCCGGAAATCGTAACCCAAACAACAACCGGGCAATCATAAACTCCTCAGTAGCCCCATAGCGTTATAATATATGTGTGAGGTGTGAAACCTAAACCGAAAAATCGAAATGCGTATTAATGCTATAACATACGGTAAATTAATTTTTTTAAATTTTATTCAACTAAATTTAATTTAATATATTTAAATGAATTAATATCAAAATAAGTCAATCTAAAATGTATGTCAATAAACTGCGAGAAGGACAGACAGCATAATCTACACATGTATCCTTTCTGAAGAAAGTAAATAGGTATTATGAACACATGACAACATGGTTTTATGGACCGTTAGAACCCCTGATGTGGTATCCACAAGGTATGCTATCAGAGAGAAGACTCTGTTTTGGACTTTTGTACTAGGCAACTTTACGAAAAAGGAAAACAGTTTGGTGCGGGATAAAGATTTTTTAAAGATTCCACCACGAACGACGTTTGGGAACATGGACATAGACGGGAGGGCAACTAAACCAGATCTACTATATCATCCTGGCACAAAAAATATGGAAATCCATGGTAAAAAATAACAAAACACTTCCTGAATCAATACTGCTTTACTGCAACATACGCATCAAAGTAGTAAAATCCAACAGTTCGACGTGTCTAGTAGTCTTAATGACTTAGTGACTTAAAAACTCTGTTATTAAGAGGAGATACCAGCTTGCGACAAACAACAATTTTGAGCAGCAGATGACAAAATATGGAAGAGGAAGAAGAATCCCAAATAACATAGAAGGCATTTGCGAAGAGAGTTACGGATACCGTTTACAACACAATAGCCATATTATTAAAGAAGAAATCAAAGAAATACCAATGGATTAGTTGTGATAAGATACTTCTACTGATCGAAAAGAAGCGACATCTATAAAAGTCGGTTAAAATAAATTAACAGAATTACAGAAAATAAAACACGACGTTCAGAGGGAAGTGAGAAAACACATTAATAGTGACTCGAAAAGCAGTGTGAAGAAGCGGAGAAGATGTATAGTTGAAGCCAAATGAGCGGAGTTTACAGGAAAATAAAGTGTATTTCCCCAAAAAAGCAGACATCTATAAGGACGTATCAAAGACAGCAACGGAGACGTGTTGATGGAGAAGAACCAGACTGAAACAGTACACGGAGTATCTATACAAAAAGGAGGATGACGACAATGACATAGTAATAAAGATAAATGGGAACCAAAGGTTCTTTTGTACGAAATAAAAGAGGCAAGCGGACATTTTAAGAACAATAAAGCATCAGGTGAGAATCATATTCAGCCAGAACTGATCAAATATTCTAGAGATCTCGGACCACGAGTTATGTCACACCATCTTATAGATAAGTATGACGTAGCCTATGCATGTGACACAGGCAAATTTCATGCTGTTTCCCCAGACTAGTGATCTAAAGGACTGCAAGAACTACCGGAAAATAAGTTTACTCAGCCATGTGAGTAAAATCCTATTCATTATCATTTTGAATAGATTAAACATGGAACTACCAGTTGAACAGGTTGGCTTTAACCGTGGAAGAGGAACATGCAACATGCTATTATAGTTATCCTCCAAACATAGGCAAGTTGCAACTTATCCCCGTCGCATTCAATCTTAATTCGGTGGAATTTATGAGAAGGGTACTAGAAAACAATTATTACGGCATCACGATATGTGGGAGACAGATCAACAATGTAAGCTTTGCGGATGACATTATACATTGTTAATTGCAAGAGAAAAAGCAGTTAAGTTAGATCACGATAGCTAAATTTTTGAAAGTGCGGCTGATGAAAGTGCTAGCATGTTGACCTTCATCTATGATGCGAAGAACTGAACGATAAAAGAAGCGATACAAATATAATTAACGGTCTGTAAATGTGATGCTGGAGTCGAATTTTTGGAGTCTGTTAGAGGGAGCAACGAATTAATGAGTCAGTTCTGGATTAAGTGGAAACTGATGAAAAATTTTACCAAGCTAAATCTTTAGTACTTTGGACACATGTTGTTGAGGGAAGTGCGGGAGAGCTATCGTTGTCCGTACTAGAAGGAACGATGCCCGGCGCAAGATATCAAGGAGTCCCACGAAGATGTTGGATAAACGACGTGGTGGAGTGGAGAGACAAGATCTATGGTGAACTGAAAGCGCTGGCACATAACCGGAAAAAATTAAAAAGTTGTCGAAGAACCTTACATCATTGGCTGCCGAACTTCTATACATTGAAGATTGCACTTGAAGAAGAAGAAGAAGAAGAAGAAGCCATTTTTAGTGAAAGTACCATTAAAATTATTGAAAACAAAATCGAAAGGGTGCATCACGTATGTATCACTTATTAGTATTATTATCATTTTGTAGAAATATATTATGTTTGAATTCTATTAAACCTCACTCCCAATAAGGCATTACTGTTAGAATATAATAAACATTGGATTTGTTTTACTTTCTCAAACGTTAATATTAAATGTATTCTTTAATCATTCATTCATTCATACATCTCTATGCATGGTGATGCTAGTTTTAAATTATGAAAATGATATCGGTAAAATAAAGATTTTTTGTGTTAATGATTTTAAAATAAAATTTTGAAGATTTTAGAAATATTATTTGTTATTTAGTGATCATTGTTAATGGATTTTTATATTTTATAATTATAAATATCTACTTTTCATGACAAGACTATAATACTTATTTAAGGTTTTCACATGCCTTTAGTTTCAATTGGTGGTATCAAAGTCTTTACATGTTTAGGGCCTATAAGAAAAATTTAAAATAGATATCTGTTCTGGCCTTCCGCTCAAGAATACTTTGGAGTAGATATTAGTTAATTTATTTTGAACTAGATAACAATAGATTATATTACGTGAAAACCAGACTTTAACAAATTCGCCATTTTGATAACTGACCATATTTTTCCGACTTGATGACCGAATGTGAGAAAGTATATCACACAATATAATTGATCGATTACGTAATAATTAATTTACGTAATTACAAATATGTAATCAAATTTGATTACGCAGCACCCTGTAACGTAGATTGAATCCTGCTTGGTATGCACTTACTTGTATATAAAAAAAAAAAATTGATCAAAAGATTTCAAAATCATTTTATTCTTTACCCTGAAAACATTATTCTTCATGACTAACAATTTTAGGCACATAGTATATAGAAACTACAAAAAAAACTTTTAATGCAATGAATACATTCCTCTTATAAAATAATACAGTAAAACCTTTGATATTACACATTTAGACTTTTCATGAGATATTATCTAGCGAAAATTAGTAAAAAATAAATTGGTTTTCAAAATGGATGCGATTATTTCAATAAATTAGCGCTAGTATACTATCCGGTGATACTTTGCCATCCTATATCCTATATCCCATACATCTTGTATTTTACTCAATTTAATTGATGTACGATTGTCCCATTATGAAGCCTAGTATTTATATCTAGGTACTAGCAAAGATAACTATATTTAAATAGCCCTATTATAGATTGATTTAGAAACCCAGTTTTTACTATTGTATGGTATGGTATGGTGACAAAGAAGCGTAAATTTCATCAGTTAAGCCAAATCTCTCTTCCTTTGGTGTCTAACAAAAATGATATCATAGTAATTATTGAATGTTAAAATTTAAGCAATTACAGAATTTTTAATGAAAAAGAAAGACACTTCTCTAAGTTTTCGCCTTCTTTTACTTTTTGTTATTTTTTTAGTAATGAAATATAAGTTTGTAATATTTTATAAAAATATATACTATTATTACTGCACGTTTTCTCCATTAAACAAATATATAGAAAATATTCCATAATTAATGTAAAAAATTGCTTTAATTTTTGCTAAATTTTTATATTCATTGAAATAAGTCTAAGATGATATAAACTTTGAAATATTATGTTATTTTTAGTTATATAACTTTTTAAAGCTTTTATAACTGCTTAGTTTTAATTTATAACTTAAACTTTAATGGGTGAAATTTTGTGAATCTCTATATCAGATAAGCAAACATTAGGTACTCTGTACATCCCAATAAACAAAGAGTAAAGGCATTCAAATTGAGATAAAACGACATTTTATCCAGAAATAAGTATTTTTCGATATAGGAGTCAATTATTTTCGCCTATAAAACTCCTCCCACATCCCCCTTATATAGCGAGACGACTGAATATATAGATGTTCTAAATACACTTATTTGTTTATATAATTTACATATGGTTGCATAAGAAAATCATTTTTACTGAGATATTGTACCAACTTAACGCTAGAGAACTAAGGAGCGGTTTATTGACCTCAGCTGATATAGTTATAGGGAAAGTATATTATTTACCATATTACTTAATTTCTAGTTTATATATTTTGTGACTTTTATTTATTTATACCATTAATAAGTTGCTTGAATTATACACTTTACAGATATGAGCTACGCACTGTTAGATACGTTCTACATTCTTCAAATCAAAAAGTTTGTATTTACGAATTCGTATTTTTCATTTTGATTCTTCACTCATATAATTCAGGAACGCACACTGGGGGACTGGGGGATTGAGGGCTTACGCCACACAGTGTGGTAAAAAATCGGGGCTCACTCATTATTATTTAATGCCTTTTTTATGACGTGCTGTTTCATTCTGGGTTTCTTTCATAAAATGGAACGACCTCTATATACAATAATTTTCAATATATTCAAATAAAGGTTTTCGCAATCTATTATAGCGGTTTCTATACACTTGACTGAACACCCCATCATTCAGATGATCCCTGGCCACTCCTTTACTATATATATACTGGTTAAACACTGGCAATTCTTTTATTTACCAAGAAATTAAATTAAATTGAGCATAAAACTAGAAAATAATATTGATCAATAAACATGACAAGTTCTACTCACTTTAATATTTCAAGTTTTTATTTTAAAGTGATCCAGTTGCATTGGTGAAATATTATCTAACTATACTGAAAATAAATATTCTTGTATCGATCGAGTAGGCTACATTATAAGGCGACCAACCCGACAGTTGCTTGCATTTTCTTACAAGAATCTTGCAAGAATCACGATGAGTGAATTTCTTATGCTCTCATGAAAGAATCCCGCATATAAGATTTCAACAAAATTGTGCAAGAAAAAATTCTGTTTTTTTCAGCTAAAATCACACAAAGGTTCTTGAACTTTGAAAATTTTGAATTCTACAAAAGAAACAATAATTTTTGACGCACGACGCACAATTCCGCAAGAATCTTGCAAGAAACTTCGTGGATGGTCACATAGTGCATACGGCGATTTTATAAAATTTAGTTAGCTAATATTACTTATTTTCTTCTGCGTACAAGAGTGATATTATTAAATTTCATGAGGTTCTATTGTTTTAATAAAAAATAAAGATGCTGAGAATCATCAGTGTTGTTATATTTATATATTATTATTCGTAAGTTTTTTTAAATATATATATATATATACTATAAAACATTGTATCCCAACATATAACAACATAATCTCTGTTTTTAAATATCTGCATACCCATAGTTGAAATTAATTAAAAAACCCAATTTAAAATTATACAATTAAAAGATACATATTATATACAATATATACGGAATATAAATTTAACATTATTATATATTTTCTGTTGGTTTAGAACATTTGTACCAACATATCATATACATATATTAATTATTTATAAATTATAAATTAATACAATTATCTATTATCTTTAATTTTCCTAAGCAATTTAAAATATTTATTATTTTATTACAAATTGTATTTTTTATACCGGCAAGATCCACTTTATTGATTTATTACTATAACATGTGATGCTTCTTTGTTTGAGAAATTATTATTTAGCAAACAAATATTTTCACTATGTATAGTAATACAATATATACATAATATATATAAATATATAAATAAAGTGTTGCATGTAAGAAGTTATGGCCTCTGTACACAGAATAAGATAACAGTTAGTAAGTAATAAAAATTAAGAAGATCATAGTTTTCGAAAATAGTTGAAAATTATTGCATGCATATGAATAGACAAGGAAATAGACATAAGCTACATAGGGTATAATATGATTATCACTTAGTACTATTATAGTTAATGAAAAAAGATTATTAGAAAAAACACTACATTAATCATTTGCAGTCTGCTTCTTTGTTTGTTTGCAGAAAGACTATTTAAGATATATTCAAAGACACAACAATACCTTATTTTGACAATATATAGACCTTGTTCATGTCTGTTTTCATTAAACAATTGTACAATAAAGAGTGAGTCTACTTTATCATTTTATATTCTTTGCCATTCCACGTATATTAATTATAATATGTGCAATGAGACAAATCGAAGTGAAATATAGTCAGTAAAACGAAAACCAATTAATCATTGATAATTTGGAAGCTTTTAATTAGTATGGAGAGGACTTATATAGTATAATTATGTGAGTGTACAATATCCAATATGCACATTCGGTTTCGTGAAATGAAACGTATTAATAGACGGGTCAATATCCGAAAAATTAACCACTTAACCTAAAAAATTCATCCTATCAAACCAGACAACGGCTGTTATTGATGACCTCGAGTTCCAAACAAGGCTCAGTCCTCGTTGGTGGCATTGGCACATATTTCCTAGCAACGATGCAATATAATGCTTTCAACAGGAAAGTTGGCACTTCGTCGTAGTTTGTAACACCAGAACGTATGCCTCCAACCGAACCTGCTACTAAATTTCACTGTCGCAGGGCGTACTACCAGATCATGACCTGGATTGGAAAGCAATACGGTATAGATGCTGTGAAATGAGGATGAAACAAGCAGAATAATCAGCTGATCCCAGTTATGTCCCACATGCTTGCTGCTTCGTAGACAGTCAACTGCTCCAGTACTTGCAGAACATTTCGCTGTTCTTGCAGAAGATACGGACTGCCATGTACTGCTGCATGCAGACCATGCCAACATCAAAATTGTGACAATCAGCGCAAAATAGATTTCTTCTAGATGAATCGGAAGATAAAGATGATTAGTAACTGGATGTTTTATTATGTGGCGACCCTGCTTTAACAAGCCATACGCCTTTCTGATCAGTGATTAGACTAAAGGCCTGTGCCCACCAAGCGTGACGCGACACGACGCTCCGCAAAAAAGTAGAAATACATACTTTTATATATATATTATATACCACATTTAAAAGTATATATTTAATAAATGGTGTTCCATCTTTTCATTTTACCCAATATTTACACTATACTACCTGACATTAAATAAATA
>JAUZND010048422.1:0-15858 GCA_034780555.1 Coelogynopora nodosa | reverse complement strand
ATTGGTGATGATGAGATACACGTCATGACCTACCATTGGTGATGATGAGATACACGTCATGACCTACCATTGGTGATAATGAGATACACGTCATGACCTACTATTGGGGATGATGAGATACACAGCATGACCTACCATTGGTGATGATGAGATACACAGCATGACCTACCAGTGGGGATGATGAGAGCGACCAATAGAGTGCTGAACACGATGATCGTTGTGATGACGCGCCAACGATGCTCCGGAATTATGGTCGACTCTGATGTCAACTCAACGTGGGGCATTGTCTGACAGGGGGATCAATAAATACCACAGTTACTATACCGTTGTTAGATGAGCTTTGATTGGTGGAAGTATAGTGTTGCTATATGAGAACCATCGATATCCTGGTTTGAAGATATATTTAAAAAAGTATTTTTTTTAAAAACATTTGTATTTTTAATATTCTTATTGAAAAAGTCGGATTTCGCATTTAACTATTAATATTTCAATAGTCGTATGTTGATGCATAATATGATGTATAGTTTATTTTAAAATTACAATCATTTTTTTAATACAGTTGAATTAAACATAATATAGTCCGGGAAAAAATAGATAAAATATCCTTAAATTTATTTGGTTTCCTTAATCTTTAATTTAATTAACGACCCTCAGAAAAAACATTATTATAGTAAACAAGGTATACGACGTTTTATATTATAGTCTTAAACGATTTTAAACACTATCACAATCAATATATTTTACTACACACGCAATGAAGAGATGGAGGGAGGGGGAGAAGGGTGGGCAGTGAGAGGAGTTGAGATGGGATGGGAGGGAGCTACGTAGTAAGGGAGGGAAGGAGGGAGTCTGGGTCTCACCCGCATGTAGACGAGGGAGTAGATGCTGGCTCGACAGGGGAAGATGATGAGTGGGAAGGAGATGGCCACGGAGCAGGTGAAGCCCAGCTTGATCATGTTGGAGGTGAGATTGCTCGGGTAGTAAGCCAGAATGTCGCCGTGCAGCGGGCTCAACTTGGCAAACATCGCGTACCCCGCGAACCCGATCTGTTACGAGGTATAATAATACGCAAACATATTATATTTACGAAAAGTTTTCTGGATAACACTACTTTTATCCTGACGGTTTACAAATGTTTTTTAAAAAATGAGCATATTTTGACTTTCAAATTTAAAGACGATGTTCGGTAGTTCTTGACCAAGATGCAGAGAGCTATTCATAAGAAAAAAATTCCGCCACTTGACTTATCATCATAATAAAAAAAATTTCCTGGAATATGTTTCACTTTTCATGAAGTGGCAGCACTCTTGGTTATCAGACAGATTTAAAAGTTTCCAGAAAAGTCTTTTAGGTGGTTGTCGATGAAGATCTTCAAATATTAACATTTTATAAAAAAGCTGAACACATTAAAATTAAAACGTTTGAGCACCAACTTCTTCAGAATTAAAATTAATTTAATGATTTTTAAGGGGGTAGAATATTTTGTAACACCTGCAAACCAATTGGATATAAAACATATAAGTCCAATTTTCAGTTAAACAACAAAAACGTATACATAAAATGTATAAAATCATACTAAGATTATCTTTGTTATTTAGTAGTATTGACCTCAATTGTTTAAAACCATCTTCAGGAAAGTTCAGGTGGATTGAGAAATACCACCCCAGAACCCTAGTTTCCCACAAAACAAACAACACTGACCAGAGCATGCCATTCCATGCCGGGCCGCACGTTGACTTACAATGAAGTAAACAAAAGACACGATTATGATGGAGGTCCTGGTAATCGTCCTCATGATAGGCACCGTGGGACTCGGCATAGCGTTGAAGATTACGAACACCTGTCTGGAAGGACAAGGAGAGCAGTTGACACTGGAGGGATTGACAAACTCAAGTGTAACATTTATCGATCTATATTATATACCGTATTATATGTTGGACTATATAAGAACCCCCCCCCCCCCCCCCAACGCCCCCTCCCCACATTATAATCGAGATTTTTTGGTTTACAGGTTATTACAGGCATATGCGGTTGTGTATATCAAAGCATTCCCCAGCAGAGTATTGTCAATTTAATACAGTTAGAAAGATTCAAGATAATCAAACAAAAGATAAGGATAATTATGTTTAAAAATGTAACTTATAAATATAATCATGGTGACAATTTCGTGAATAAAAGTTTGATTTATAAAGATTTCCAGTATTATTAAAACCGATAATTGATTAATGTACCAACAAGGCAAGATGCAGTGATCACAGGAGTGAACAGAGCGTTGAAATAGTCCGAAGGACGTACACGGTAACTATTGCTAACGGTTAAAACTTATTAAAATTAACTAAAATAAAAAACTAACGGAAAATTAATTTCTATTTGATGAGGAGGGAGATACTCGTGGACAAAGCGCCTATTTGTTGGGATTTAGGGAGAAGGGATGGGGGGGGGACAGCAGACGATACAAAAAAACCTTTCTTTGACCTTTCTTCTCAAAACAACTATAACACAGATAAGGTTAAGAGGTAGCACAGCAGAGGAGGCAACACGGACTCTTCTAACAATATAATCAGCAGCTGGGGCTGAGTTGAGACACGAATAACTTACGTCTGGCAGGAGCAGGCGAGGGCGAAGATTGGAATACACCTGAAGAGACCCTCCGGCCGCCACCAGTTCATCCGACCAAAGTTGCTGCCAGTCAGAACCGTAGGTAGACTCACTACATTCAACTGGAGACAGAGAGAGAGAGCGCGATAGGGTTACACGTTCAACATTCTTTTTAAATAATTATCTCTTACGTTATTAATAACAAAATCCAACAACGGTAATAAAAAAAGTTTGAAATCACTGCATTTAACTAAATAGTAACTGACCTGTTGAAACTATGGAACGACTAATTACATGTGACTAACATGAAATATATTCATTAATATGAGATGACAAAAATTACGCATAACAACAGTAGAGGTTATTATCAATTTTAATTATCGATTTTAAAAATCAATTTAACGTTCAAATTTATTGCAAAATAGTATGTCTAGATTTATGGATTTTTTCTGCGAAAAAAATATACCTGGCAACATCATATCCTAAAAAATACTTTTATCTCATGATATCGAAAAACGAACTGCACCGAACGACCCTGTTATTCTGTAACCCAGAAATAGTATGATGAAATTGGAGTTGGTGAAAGATACAAATCGATATATTACTTTTTATAAAAAACAACGAGACGAGACAAATAAAAAGTAACCACTGAAGCTGAGCGACACCAGTCTAAAAGCCCAATCTAGCTAAACAGCGGCTCACGACTCACGTGAACAACGAAGACGAAGTAGAAGAGAATGGAAGCGGCACTCGCGTTGACCAGACTTGTCACATTCCTGAGCAGAGAGAGGGGCATAATGATGGAGACGGAGATGATGGCGAGCACCACTGGACGTAGATAGGGGGATTGCTGAGGGGGAGGGTGAGGGGGACCGGACATGCTTTCATACAATACGGTTCATTTCATTTATATCTATATATCGATCTAAAACTCGATATTTTTATTTAATCTTACTGACACTTTTTACGTCATTTTGTGAAAATGATTATAACTATATTATGAGAACATTGTTAGCTGCCATATTTCATAATTCTATATTGATAAAGACTCCGATGAAGGGATATTTTGCACGCGATATATAATTACCTCGTTTAATATTATCATTATCATCATTTATTACCAAAAAGATTGTCCTTTGTTCTTAAAATATTTATATAATTCGAATTTTACTGAAAAACGTTTCGCCGTTCGTTTCACCGAGTGTGATATTCTAGGATTAACCAGAATTTTATTGACGAACACCAGCCTGCTATCATTTCTGAAGTTTTAACTGAATTATACATTCACAAAGCGTATAACTGGCTACGTCAGGTTAATTGTCCACTTTGTAAAAAAGGATATAGACGCAGTCAAATGACGTCAAACAATATCAGTTAATTTCAATCTAAAAAAGATATTTCCATTATTCAGATCTGTCGGATGTCACCGTAAACATATTATATAATACATTACTAACAAAAGCGAATACATGTGTGAAACAGAATTAAAGACTCAAATGGAGATTTACCAACCTTAACTTTGAAAATGGAGTGTAGGATTTCTGGTCCAAGTTCCCCGATAATCACGTGGAATGCAATGAGGGTACCAATCATGATGCCGATCATACTGGGCGGTAAGAAAGAGAAACACAGTCTAGAGTCACATTGAATAACTATGACGTTAACGACCAATATATTAATACTTTTAAGAGGATAAATATTTTAAGAGGATAAGAACAGTCCGTAACTGTAGATAATTTTCGGTTTAGTGTCAGTAACATGAGAAGTTTAGAATGTTTTATTAAAATCTGTTTTCTATCCGATTTGTCCACAAAAAATGGCCATGCCAGCGACTGGGCATAAAATGTGACCAGTTATTTAGTTAATAGTGTGTTGCTATTGAGCAATAATCATAAATTAATTGAATTAGTTGACACCACGGTCACCGAGACTGCACCACACTTTACTGTAACAAACTGACATTATGAAAAGATTGATCAATAAACACAAGTTCATAAAACACTGGACAGAAAAACTCACTTTTAACCATTTCAACCATTTTCAAGTTTTAAGTTCAATATTAACTAACTACAGTCTCGGATCATTGTTCTAAACAGAACTCTAATTGGACTGACTGGACCAGAAAAGGAAAACCGGACAACAACTCACCAAATTTCGACCAATAGCTTTCCGGTAGCACCGAACTTAGACGACGCTGTAAATGAAGTAAAAACAAACGGTTTGGTAGGCTATACTCACAGTATAAATAAGGAAGATAATTAAAATCAATTACTAAAGTGTAACACAAAAATCAATCTATAAAAGTGGAATCGTAATACAATTTTAAAAAACTTTCAATATTTTCTTTTAAATTCTTACTTTACACAGAAGATGTTGAAAATAAGTAATCTACATTTTCCAATATAGTAAACAGATAAATAAAGTTGAAATAAAGTTGAATATAATATTAATGGGAGGAAGGAAGATTCGAAAGAGAAAAGGATCTAAGGCGGTTGTTCAATAAAAGAGGGTTCCGACTGAGATTATAACTTTATTGAATCTCCTCCAATACATAATATATTTATTACTTACATAGCCCTATAAATGCAATTAAATAATAAACTTCAGATCTGTCAACATGTATTATAATCTGTCAGCAAGAATAATATATATTTGGGTTCGGTCTGTGGCAAAGCACATGCCGTAAAGTAGGTGTATAGGGGCGAAGCTCCCCGAAAATATACAAAAAATATGTATGAACTAAGCTAGAGACTTTTTTTTAGCAATATTTATGTTTTGTATTGTAATTTCTAAAAGTGTGAATTGAATACAAAAAAATATATTCAGATTTAAATTTTTGAGAAATAAGAAAAAGTTTTTAAAAAATCATCAAATGGATATAATTTTACATGCTCTGCGTAGGACAGGACCTGGTAGGTACCATATTTCCTTTGATTGTATATTACATTTAAAAAATTACTTAAAAAGAGAGACATGTTACCATATTTGTGAGACTAGCGGGTCAGGTAAACAATTGGGACAACATCAACTTAAAATAAACGCAACAATAATTCTCTTAGTTTGGGAAATAATAAAGTTCATCGCGTTTACCAATATTTATTTAACGTCAAGTCCACAAAACAAGCATTTTCACAGTAAACAAATGATTAAAATCAAAGATGGTGCAGAGTTGTCTAATAGTAACGTTGACAGCTAGGACAAACACAAACACCAGAGTTATATTTAAAGTTTTCATTGATTGACACGTTTCCATCTGAGTTTAGAAATAATTGCAAAAACGTATAAGTTTAAGGCAACAATTTGACCAAACTAGACGGCAGCAACACCAATACTTAAAACCTATATAAACCACTCTATCAGATCAGTATAAGCGCCTACAATGATATCGTGACGTGGAGAGATCGCTTACCGAGAAACTCGTAGGAGTACTTCTTCTCCGACATGGAGCCACGAACCAGGAAGTCACAGCAGAAGTAGGTGATGGCGCCAACTAGAACGATGGCCAGAGTGGCCAGCAGGCAGCCGCACTGGAGGAATGGAAGAAGGTAGAGGGCAAATAAGAGTGTCGTATCCTACAGTCAAACTTTGAAAAAAGTATCAAATTGCTTCGTGCCAGTCAGTTTGTTTGTACGATAATTTGGTATGCAATTTGTAAAAAGACATCAATGTTTTATGCTAATCATGGCAATTATTTGCGTGGCAGAAGTTGTTTTAGAAACCATAGGTTTTTATTAGTTAGGTGTACGTGTACCACTGAATGGATAGGAAAACACTATTGATCGAATATAGTATGCCATAAATGCATCTTCTGTTATATAACATTGATTTTGAAGGTATTTTATTTTAGTGATAGTTTAGGGAAATGTTATCTATACTAATGTCACATCGCCAACATTATAATGTATTGATTATTCGACTAAAGAGAAACTGAACAAGTAATTATGGTTTAATAATATAAATGAAAAACATAATAATTGCAAAATTATTAATAATGAGACAACATGGAACAGCGAATTTAAGAAGTATAACATACAATATAAAGTAGTATGATAGTGGCACTGTCTAGGACAATTCAGCCGAGCTGATGACTCACCGCTTCAAAGCAGAATGGCATGGCGAGGATGCTGACGCCTATTATACTGTTAATCATGTTAATTACGAAAGGCAGTAGAGTGAGGTCCATGACAATTGAAGGTTATCTGGAGAAGACAGATTAGAGAGAGTGAATGAGATTGAGACCAGTATTGTTATACTTATAATAATAATATGGAAGTGTTGTATTCAAAATATATTCATTTTGTTTGAGAATTCATATTAAAAAGGCATTTTATATTATTTTATTATTAAATATCATATTATAATAATAAAACAACCAAAGAAAGTTACAAAAACATTATAGGTATTTTTAAAAGGAATTTATAAATAGCGTATGAAAACATTTAACAACTTAAAAATGGCGTAAAATGTCAAATTTTGTATTATATACAAAGTTTTAACTATAAACGGTAGCATTTTATAGCATTCCGAATAACTGTTTCACTACAAATTAAAAAATTATAGTATGTTTGCCTTAGATTTGACTTCATTAGCAACAATAAGACTTTTTATGTTATATATGAAGCAACTACAGAGTATAAATGACCGTCTTATAATATATAATTTAAAATAAATACATTTCAAATCTATACATTTTTAAATGAAACCGTTTTAAAAAGATTACAAAGTTATCGAATTGTCAAAATTTTTAATTTAAAAAAAAACAATGTAGTGAGTTATTTTTTTCTGGCAATAAATGATATTATAAAACACTAAACAATAAAAAATATATTTAAAAGAATAACATTACAAATAAAAAGCAAACACTTTTCAAAATACCTTTATTTCAAAATAGAATTTAACATATCAACAATAAATAATAATTTACAAAAATGTAGACTAGAACAGTTAATTTCACAATCAGGCAAAATTAATAAGGAAAGAAAGATGGATATAAATATTATAATATCAAAAATGTAATCGAGCTAATCCCATATTCAAATATCAACATGGCCTTTAATACGAGCTATTGTATTTATCTTACACTTCCGAGGAATGAATACACTTAAAATTATGATAACGGACCGGGAAGTACTGCCAACTCTATTTTAACCAAACTGACCCTAGTATTAGTTAAACGCCATATTCAAAATTCAGATATATCTTTTCAATAAAAAAATTATTTAAAATATATATTATATATAAGCTAGAAAGGTTTGTCGTTTTCTATAAAAGCTAACAATTACATGACATGTTTATTGTAGCATGGTAATGTCTAGCCTTAATTATCAACTTAAGTACTTAATGAATCAAAATAACGTAGAATGAGGTGTGATCTTCGGCCGATGTATTTAACCTTTTATAACTAAATTACCGTTTCTAACATTTCCAACAAAATAAAAATAACATCTATTGATTATATACAAAATGTCGCATAGCAACGCAACATCAATCGTTCATAGCAACCAGTTTCCTAATTGAGAACAGGTTGACCTTGCTGATGAAAGACACCCATAAAACCCGGAGGAAGTGAAGGCTTCACCAGCCAATAGCAGAGGAGGATATGACGTCAGAGTTAGGTAGCCTTCCGATTGCGCTAGTCCACGATAAATCTGCAACAATGGAAACAACTTACTCACATACTATAGAAGTAGTATAAAAATAAAACAATTAAATTTCAAATTAATAATTATTTTAGCATATTAAAAGTTAAATAATTATGTTAATAGGCTAAAACTATATTAAATGTGATTTAAATATATTTAGTACTTTTAAAACCAAACAGTATATTTAATTACATACAACACATTTGATAAAAAAACTACAAAAAATAATGTTTGCAGAGTTGTATAATGTTACCATGATAATGTAAAACGTTAACAATATTATAACAATACGTCATTTTAAAATGTTACAACTATTTTTGGGCAAATTCCAATCCTGCATAGTAGCCCGACAAATACCTTTACATTGCAAAAGGTTAATTTAGTGTTAATTAATTAAAATTTATAGAGAAATTAACCAAAGAGGTTAACCTCTGAGGAATAAAATAAGGATGTTCTAGTCTGACTATGAGTGGTCTGTCAGGCGTTTTTTTGGAATAAATCCACACCTGAGAATACCGCCATTGGTGACATTCCACATATTCAGGTTCGGCGAGTTCCGGCAGCAATTCCCTCACGTTCTTCTCAATGATTGGCCGAATTTCCTCCAATGATGCGTCGACATGTTCCAAGCCGAACGGGACACTTGTATGAACACACACGGCGGATGGGCCGCGTCCTGCAATACAAAATCAATTTGAGATTATAATAACGTTAACCCGTTAATAAACGTTAACAAACGTTAATAACACTCACCTGTTGCGCTGCATCTAATGTTGTCATTGGCAACGAAACAAACGCAAGGATGACCGGGAGTGTAGCGTAGAGTCCAAGAAAGTGGGGGTAGTCGCTTGGACGGGTAAAACAGACCCAATGCGAACCGGGTGGAATAGACCACGGATTCTAGACTCTTTTTCACACCGGGTTGTCCGGCTAAAGGATAAAAAATGGACGGATTTTTTGGTCAACTTTTGACGATTAACGCCCAATTGAATTAATAATTTCGATAAAAATATATATATATATAAACATCCGCTCAATGCCGCAAACAATAAAGCATGATTTAAAAAATTACACTCTTTTAAAGATTTTGAGTATTATAGTATCTTTCAAAAAATGCCTATTTAAAATGAAGTGTCGTTGACTGATTAACTGATTCAACTTGTGAAAATAGTTAAATGTTGGAACGATATTGGTTACCTATGAAGAAAGATGTCAAGAAAGTATAAGCAATTTAAGCATAAAATTTTTAATATACTTGTACATCTGCAGGTTAGTAAATTTAGCATTGAGGTTTGATATTAGTGTTTTCATTAGCTGAACAAAATATTGCCAATTTTAAATTATCCATTGGTCTTCACTGATAACGTAATAGAAAGGTTTTGTCTAGATATTTTGGCTAGCTTTTTTTAACCCAGACAACAGAGAATAACTATTTGCACAAAAACAAGACAACAATTACCCAAGATACTCTGAAAGTTGCCTCCAATCTGAAGAATGTCAGGAATGGTAATTGTCATTACAACAAAATCGAAGATTTCCGTACGACCTTCTTTCGTTGTAACATGCCATGATGCTGAAAATAGAGGAAGATATCTCAAATATGGATCGATTCGTATGAAATTTTTATCGGATGAAAAATAACAGTTTTTTGGATAAGCGAATGAATAATGTAACTATTCACTGGATTCAACTCAGTCGTCTTAGTCAAAAGATTATTGGCTTACAAATAAAGTATATATCATTATATTAATCATTTTTAAAATTCCAATTCAGTCGTCACAAATGTATTGGATATCGTTATTCCACAGAAAGAATAGCTTTACGGTGAGTGCAACTCATTTATGTTGACCTGTATAAATTAATTAAATCATTTTCGATTAGATGACAGAGTGTAGTCACATTGGGTAACGGTCGATGGTTCAGACACTGATTTGCGCATGCTGAAGGCGAAGTCATGGTACGAGTTCTATACATCCTCCTCTGACATTCCCGTTCCTGGCTAGTAGCTATGCTGGGCTAGTCGAGAGATAGGTTCGTCTAAAATGCGAATGTTTTGATTAAAACTAATGAGAAGGCTTTCTAAATAAAACCATGCACTCGTATATAATGTTATAATCTACAATAGAAACTTGTACCTAACCTTTAACTTAAATGATACAGTATAGCTGATGATTTACCCAGGAAAATAGCAGATAACATGAAAAAATTAAATAAACATCTACAAAAGTTTTGCAAAATAAATAAGACAGTTTCCTAGAACAGCTTTATTAATACGATGAACATAGAACAGTCTAATGTGGACTCATTATTCTCTTCTCAAACAAACAAGTTACACAGCCTTATCCCCTCTGAGCTGGGTTTCTTGATTATAGTTCCCATAAGTGAATGTGTTTCAAAATCACTTGTGCCATTAAGGTGCTTTTTAACCACTTTATTGTATTCAAATAATTTTGTAACCCGACTATGGTGTGGAGACGGCCGGACGTTTCTAGTTGTATAGCAAACATATTAAGTCAACTGTCATGAATTAAATAATTCATTGTCACTGATTTATTGATCCAGTTTAATATAGTAAACAAAAATTATGTTATCACTATATTATATTGTAATAAATCAATATAATATTTTATACAAATATGAAACAACAAGTAACAGAGACAGTATACTATTATAGCAATTATTCGCTCACAATGGTATTTAATCAATAGTTGCGTGCCGTGAAAAGAAGACACCTACACCATTATAGTATAAAGCGTATTCATTTATGACACCAACACTAAACAATCAATTGAAAAGTATTCAACATAAAATTGATCTCATTTGAGAAGCAAACATATCATGTTATTGCAATGTATTTTGACAAGAACGAACACCATGTCTATATATATATATATATACAGAGTGAATGGTAAGATTGGTTACACAGAACAATTAAAACATTCCAGGAAATTGAAACAGATATTGACTTCGCAGGAGATAATATAAAGTGCACTACGATGCATTACAATATTGATTACAATATCATAGCTGATACTCGACAAGGATGACAATTTATAGTTTAATTTAAATTTGATTAAACTACTAAAAGATATGAAATAGTTGCGAGAAAGTCTATGTGGATACCTCTAGGTGAGTAGGTCAAACATTACGATGAAGCTGTGAGCCATATATTTCCAATAAATGAGCTTATTATATACAGAATCCCTTTGCAGAGCAGTAGTATACTACAAACATACTGTCTTCCACTTTTAAAATACTATTTGTATGCAATGCAATAGAGTCAACCAGTTGGTACTGTTTTAGCACTCTGATATGTATAACAGTGATTTTGAGGTCATCAAAGCATTTTAGTATGTCAACTTTAGTATAATAATACGAACACTACAGATATTTATTTGTTAAGTATATAATAACAGTATACTCTTTACTATTAGGTATCTATAGTTTTAATGAAAAAGTGACAAAAATGTATTAAAAAATATCAATTCCTTACGCAGCCCGACTGCATTGCATAAAATATTTTTAAAAATAATATTTGCGAAACCATAGCAACATATTTTTACAAAATCTATCTATTTAGAAATTAAAAACTGCATTAAAATATTCATTCTTAATATTGAGAGGTAAATATTCTCATCAATACTTTTTTAATTGACGAATAAAACCACAAATTTTTTTTAAAAACTTTTTAATAAAAAAATAATTGAAAATGCTTTTGTTCCCTTTAACTAGTAATTCTTACAGCCTTTATCGTCAATTTTGATGACTTCTTGATTGAGCTCCACTTGAGTTCCATCTAGAGAAACAAAGAATTATATATTAATAAAAGCAAATACGTCACATGCACTGTTATGCGTAAGGGAATTGGTTCATATCAAGATGTGCAGTTCGATAGGATTAATACTGGTAAAGAGTGAAACCAGTTATCAGAGAACACAAATTAATGAAAAACTTTTTAACCGGGCATTCAATGTGAGTTACTGCAGGATGAGACCCTTATGAAAGGACCAATAATGGTATTGTTGTTTAAGCAAACTAAATAAAATATAGTCTTTTGGTTTGTATAAATAAATATAAATATGTTTCAATTAAACGACTATGCAGAGAAAACTTGGAATCATAATCTCGAAGTTTTATATTTTTTACGTTATGTATACACAAACTGCACAATTATCATCACACTATGCCGTGGAAAAACTTGTATTTTATAGTTACTATTAATGATTTAACCATTTAAGGGTGATCTGCGATTTATAACGAGTGCTACGATTTCACCCTCATACACACAATACAGAGGGGGAATTGCAGCAAAGCATGGCCGGATGAGGCAACTTTGATCTATAAAACAAAGTCAGCTATGTAAAATGGTAGTGAACTAAAACGAATTGATTATATCAATATGAAAAGACACTTCGATCCTGGTAGCAGCTCAAGTCAAAGATAATCAATTCTACGTAGAGCTTGCCTGAGAGAACTTTTACTAAAAACATAAACACCCTTTCGTTACATTGGTTACAAATACCATATAGCATGAAAAGGTTCCGGAAGTGTGTGCGCTAGAAACGGTTGCAAATAAAGGCAACAATTGCTGCTACACTAAAGTCTGATTCATACAGGGTTCTGTAGTTGCCGCTGCCGCTAGCTCGTCAGTTGATAGTTCTACTACAAAGTGTATGTTCCTCTTTCCCTATTGGGTTACATTATTAATATAATACCACATTTAGCGAAACTTAACACAAGTCACAAATACCACAATACAAAACCGTCATTAGCTAAATATTGAAAAGCTAAAGTTAATTCAGGTGTTCAGAGTCAAGTAGTTATAACCATGAAAATAAAGTCACAACCATCGCTAACCATACTATTTTTTGCCCGGAAATAGCCAAACAATTAGCCCAATAATTATATTATTAATCATCTTTACACCTGTGCTAAAACTTTCTAAAATTGTTTCCCCAATATTTAACGGTCTATGCTGATCTTTGTATCTAGCAATTATGACGAAAATCTCACAAGTAAGGCTGATCAATAATTATCTCAAAACTATATTTGAAACTTTTCCATTATTAAAATAACAATTAAAGAAACAGTGATAGGTGTATATATATACTACAGCTAGAGGAAGATACCTTATATGGAATCTAATCTTTAAGATTTAATGAACCCTAAGTTTCCGACGATCTATTTAAGGAAAATTGGCACTTTAATCTGGAGGTTCCTAACATTATTACTAGAAGGGGGTGAACACCTCGATCAATTACTGTTGTTAATAAAATTTCCGGTTCTCACCTTCTTACAAACAGTTAAGCAGTGTGTGAATCAGTTATTTTAAGAAAAATATTATTTCAAATGAAAGTATAACAGCCTTAATTTGTTCTTGACAAAAAGAATGTAAATGAGTTCACAATATATATAAATATATAGAAAGGAATCGAATAAATTATTTAATGGACCACAATTCGATTCAACAACAAAAAACGATGAATATATATTTTTAAAACCGCCGCTTTTACCACTCCATGTGGATTATCATCTGCACGCTGAGGAAACTCAAATATGGCTATAAGTTTTAAATAAATAAACTCGTAGATGACAGAAAACAAACCTAGGGTCAATTCTACAAAAACTAATCTTCATTGTCATTCGTCCAGCAGCTCAATAACCTTGGTGTCTTATTTCATAACCAAAAAAACTCGACGATTTCACTTAAAAATGTTATTTCTGGCTGAAACAGATTACCAGAATCGCTCATTACAATCTTCAGAACTGTGTCAGAAACTTGGTAATATCCGGCATGTTATCCCGTTTGCATTTCTGCAACTCCCTATCAAACAGGACTCCCAATAAAATCAACTAATAAACAACACCGTGTACAAAACAGTGCCGCAAAACTAGTTACTCGAGCCAATTGATATTCACATGTGACTCTTAGCTACTAAATGAACTACCAAGGTTTACTATCATTAAACGTATAATTAAAAAACAGAGAGGACGCGCTTTTAACATCACTAACTACTAGGCAGTGGAATGACATACCTTCGGAACACTAACTCTTGTGAATTCATATCTCATATATTGACTAATTAACACTACCTTCATTCGCCACACATTCATGAGCTTATCACTTCCTTGACATTCTTTTCTTTTCTATGGCTGTACTTTCCTACTACACATGTCTCTACACTTCCCTCTCTAGTTCTATGGTCTCAGCTCTTTATATCACTCTCTGTCCCATTCAATAGTCTGCGTGTACTAATCTGATATAATTTTCATTAACTATCTCTACTGTTTAATGTTTTTATTCTAGCTCCGCTGACATTGTTTTGCAATATGGCTCGCTTTTATAAATATAATGACTATTAATAATAAATTACCAATTTTAACATTTCCGTGCCCCTTGTAATAAATATCTACAATCTTTCCATTTGTTAATTCCCTTCCATAAGATTTCAAACACTGGTAAAGATACATACAATTAACTCGGGAAAATATAGTTGATATAATATTTTTATCATAAAATGTAAATAAAATAGTTTATTATTTAATTCCAAGTAAAGGGCACAGCCCCAGAAAGATTGGTGTATTCTTAAAAAAATTAGTTCTAACAGAATTTAAAATAACGTTATAAGCAAATGTTTGTTATGATCAGGATATATTGATTTTAAATATGATTAATTAATATAGAACAGGGTACTAATTGAAACATATAAAATAGCAATAGTATTAAAGAATTTTTAAAAATATATATTACAGAAGAATAGTGCATTGCAATGGTTTAGTCAATGAGGTAAATTGATATGTTTCTAAATACTATATTAAAATAGTATACTACTGTTCGACACTACTAGCTAAATAAAATAATAGCAATTTATATCTTTCATTTTTTTAATATAAATTAATTATTATATATTGTAAACTATATTATATTATAAATACTTAGTGTTGTCATAACGTTGCCATATTGTTCTCATAACGTTGACATAACAATTGTCCTGCAAATGGCAGATTGAAACCACTATTTTGTTGAATATTTTATTATTGTATCATATCATTTTATAGGTCATATCGTTTCATATATCATGTCATTTTACTTGTATCATATCGTACCATATATCATATCATTTGTATTATATGGTATAATATCTTATAACATCTTCATAAACAATAAATGGAGCTAAATCGCAAAAAATCAGTCCGTTTGCCTAAAATATCAGGCTATAACAGCTATAACCCTATTTATAACCCTTTTTTTAATGAAGGCAGTAGAATAAGATAGTAATAAATGGATAATTACCATAAAGTAACAAAAATACTAATAATAATAATAAATAAATTATTAGCCATTGCCTAGATCGCGTAAATGTAGGCGTCATAATATTTAGAAGAACTTATCAGTTAACCGGAGTAAATAGATTACCATAAATTAACAACTTTCCGAAAAATTTCAGTACCGAAGTCAGTTTTTACTGAAATAGAACTAGTCCACTCTAACATATTTAATTTATAGATTTAATTATCTGTTTGTCTGACTATTGTCAAAATTGTTTTTTTGTGTTGTGTTTTTGTATTGTTTTTGTTCGATTTATTGTATTGTATTATGTTTTGTCGATATACTGTA